>WOVY01014214.1:0-19493 GCA_013436015.1 Rhipicephalus annulatus | reverse complement strand
TTTGGGGCTTGGAAGGACAGCACATTAACGTATTCTCACTGGTGATTGACAGAGGCTGTGTGAAACTCCTTGGGTGATGGCCCTACAAATCTATATAATAAAACCCATGTGGGGAGCCGTGTGGTCTTTGATGCCTCCGAGGCGGCGTTTGTCAGCTATTTCCGAAAACTTTGGTTTTCATAAAGGGCTGCGTGACTTGAGGGAACACGGAATCTTAAAGAACACGGAAGCCGAGAGAGTGTTCTCTTCGTTGATGTGATGCGCTAGATATCCGTATCTGTGGCGACGGTGACAGTGGAGGATGCTACGACAACCGCTACAACAGAACGATTATGACAAACCAGAGGCACAAGCACCCCTTCCGCTACACAGCTACATCAACGGCAGCAGCGTCAGCGACTGCATCAACGATAAGTCTGGATGTCAGTGGCGGAGCCTGCCCTGTTCATGGCGGTCCTGAGTCCAATGGTGCATGTCTCGACATCGGTGTGAGCTACCATGAGCCCAACATGCTAAAGAAATGGCCACGGCTTTAGATGTAATCCACGATGTTGCGGACGACACCCTCATAATTAGTGATTATAAACAAGCCATTTGGAAACTATACTAAAGGATCTGTGTCGGAAGAGGTTGAATCGCATGCTCAACACCCCAGGGCCGGGAATTTCATGCCAGGAAAGATTACGGACAAAGCCCTCAAGTGGTTTCCCGCAATCATACGGGACAAAGCCGCTAGCCTACCAACAGCCTTGAAAGCAGCAACAGCAATGCCAAAGGTAGAAGACACATGAGCACGTCCAAACTCGTCGTGAGGCAAATTACCCACCGCGATGTAAGAGCAGGCGCCAGCGTTGTTGGGCTGCACTCCAGCAGAGAAACGCCGGTGGTCACAGGCTCCGACAAACGCGTTTTTCCCAACACCAGCGCCTCCGTTATTGCAGCAACTGAAATCGGGAGTGCGGTATCAAGGCAACATAGGGGCGCTGACTGCTGTGCCGAAGAGGTCCCGGCCACGTACTATGAGGGGCTTGGGCACTGTGAAAAGACCGAAAGGAATATCCGGAAACTTCAAGTGCGCCTGACCAGGTTGTAGGCGGTGGACTTTAGGCGGCTGCAGATGCATGCACACTTTCACCAACCCCTACTACCTGCATCACTTGTGGCCCGCGCTGCGCCCGTCACCTGGCTGCCCGAGGTGCGCGCACGAGTCGGCCGACATGCGTATGTACTTTGACAATGCGCAAGGAACAATGAGAGGGCAAGAGAAATGACAACGCCAACTGAAAAATTCTCCGAAGCAGCGCGCCTTGCTGAGCGATGGGAAGCCACTTCGCTCAGTGAGGGTCCTGAAAACCAGGAGTGGGCCGTCCAGCAGGCTAGGGCCCTTGCCGAGGGTTTTGAAACAAGTTCTTCGAACGGTGAATCTCTGGCAGCTCAGCCTTGGGCACAACCGTTAGGCAATAAAGCTTATTCAGCTTATCTCAACTCCATAAATCTTGTGTCTATTCTTCACAGAACCATTGGTCTTTTATTCTTTATTTATTTGCATCTTTACACATTTTTGCTCTTGGAAATGCTGACTTTTCTTCCACGAGAATTGATTCCGATGCCGGAGTTTCTGCAAAATTTCTTGACGCTATCACGCTAAAATTGCGCAATAAGTTTGAGCTATGAAGTATATCAAAAATATTCAAGCCCAAAAGGTCGGCAGCACCTTTCGTGATGCGAGTGAAGCTACTGATTCAGGCGGTGTAGATAAAGAAAGGTGGTTAGAACGATTAGCTCCTAAAATATCTCGGTGCATTGTGGGGTAGCAAGTGTGCAAAATTCCAATGTTTACCCACACAGCAATGAATTCCTGGTTGCGTGCTTTACGAGGTATTTCACAAGTTGTGATTTTAGCTTCATATCTGAATTTAACATCATCTTCTTCAGTGTACCCTTGAAATTACTTGCTCTAGGATGCTTCCTGATGCAAAATTACCTATTTAAAGTAGCTCCAAATCGGCAGCGGTCACTAGTATCCCTGATAATGAACCTCCCGCGCTATCGTGACGCGTTTACTGGCTGCTTTCAGCATACGATGTAGTTGTATTGTGTGTATATAACTTGAAAAATGAATAAAATAAATTGACAACTGTCTAGTTTGTCGTTGAATTGCCATGTTGCATCACCACCAAGCATATTGTGAGACTATGTAGTGAATGCGAATAGATGCAGCTATGAAAGCTCTTCTCTCCTTGCAACCACAAGACATTTATGCCGCTTTTTGTAGACCTGCATTTTTAAAGCTTCATTAGCATCCCACGTTTCACCCTATACTACTATCTTGAAATCACTTTAAAAAATTCTGAAAAAAGTAAATATGTAGGATGGTACAATAGTTCATCAAAATGACTGCCCGCCATATCGGACAAGAAAAATATTATAGGTGAGACACAGTGTCAGAAAGAGTTGTCATGAAATGACCTCGAGATATTCGGTTATTGAAGAAAGGTTTAGTGGTAACACTTCCAAAGGTGCTCTATATAATATCAGTAAAGTGCCCCGAGAAAGATGAAGTTGACAAGCACATTTGTTTTAATTTGCAGTTTTATACAAGTCGTCAGGATGCCTGGACGCAAGAGTCGAGTTCAGGTAGCTGGACTACATGTGATCATTGGAACCGTACAATGATTAACGAAACAGGTGTTCTACTGAATGAAACATATTTATATGACACTGAAAGGTACGATGAGTAGTTGAGGTAAGCATTATTTTTAGGCATTCATATTGAAATATGCTTTTTCGTAGATTTTCCACAGACAATTATTGGACATTCCAAAAAAATGATACAGCTACTAGACCTCTCGGTTATGGGGGTGAGTTCTGTTGCTTTTTAGTGGTTTATTCTAATCGTTTATTGGGCAAGACCCCCTTTACTTATTGAGCAGACTGTGATTGGTCTAAAATCCTGAATCATGGGCTATTTACTTATTCCATTGAGCATAACATTGAAATAAATTACAAACAGAACTCTCTACACTACAATCACTTTCAGTTATAACTCTATCGTTGAATCATTATAGTTTACATAATTTATTTTCAAAAATACATTCATTGTGCCACAGTTGTTCCTTATTACGTATTTTTGACTCACAAGACAACAAGTAAAGTAAAACCATTTTAGCTATTGCTGCGGTGGTTACCCGTGGTCACCTTTATTTACAATCAATAATATCTTTCACGCAATAAAGAACTTGTGAATTTTTTCTGAACGTGGATGCCATAATTATCTAGTAAATACGTACACGAGCGCGTACTGCAAGTTTAGGGCAGATTGAAAGGTATTCCCTAAAATTTATGTGATATATTGGACCTTTTCATAGAAAACTGTGACAATATTTAAATAAAGACAAAGGCATGTGAACTTCACAAGAAGGCTCGATTTTAGAAGCAACTTAACCGTGTTCGGATGTGCAGCAACATCACATTGGTTTTGCGGAAGTTCTCGCGGCTTCTTTGTCCAGTGATGCATATTCAATGAGAGAGGACGGTTGCAGCATTGCGGATGCTTTAAAGCATTTATTGGCAGCATTCTGGTGTGACGCAATATGGTAAATTCATTATACCGTTTGCTCACTCATCTAACGCATGTAACAAACATACATTTTTATAATAATGGAAGTTAAGAACTATTCAGAGGCTTTTACACTTCTTATAATATACGTTTCATTGGTTTAGCATTCAAACGTTTTGTTACATTTGTCAAAACTCGTTTAATAAACAATACACAGCTGATTCGCCTAACAAGTTATAAACGCGCTTCAAATATTTCTATAGATTCAACTCTTCACTCAGCCATTTTTTAAAGGTCGCTTAGACTCTCAAATCATGTGATTAACAAGCATAGAAACAAATGCGAAAAACAGCAAGCGACAACTTTCAGGGAAGTGGTGCACCAACATTAGAGAGCTCGTGTACGCCAAAACTGTCTTGTTTCGTGCCCAGCACTTTTCGAAAGTAAGAAGTTTCTGAATACCATCGAATATGTTCGCTTTAAACGTCGCACACTCAATTCGCACAGAGTGAGAACAATTAACCAGCATGAAATGTTTGGTCAAGGGGATGACATAGTTCGTGAAGCTGACCGAGGGATATTGCACAAGTGCGCGCCGGAGGAAGAACAGCAGATGAAAGTTGATGCCTGAGAAGCGCTCTGATTTCTCATTTCTTTAGGACGATGGAAACAATCTACCACACAGACTTTGACATGTCTTAAACATTGTGTGTATGTACACATAAGAAAGAAATTGGCGGTGTCGCCGAGTCGATGCACCAATATGAATAGGACAGCGTGCTGCCACAGTTATCCGAGCTAAAAAATCTTGGTTGCTGAGGGGAAAAAAACGTGGCTTATTCCTCTTTTTAGGAATCCGTATAACACGAAAGTGAAACGTGTCTTCACAAAAGTATTTGGGCGCTTAATGTGCATTCTGTCACCACAAGGACGAAGTAATGAATGCTACAACAGCATACTGCATTGTCACGTGAAGAACGACAACCAGTTCGAAACATGCCGCGCACACCTCTAGCTGAGAGCTCGCACGAAATGAGCCTACACAGGAGGACAGCGGACGACCAACTTACACAGCACGACATTCGAAGCACGGTGCTCAAACAGAGAGACCGACGCATGAAACAAGCACACAAGTATACACAAGACGAGCACGAACAACTGTCACAATGTTTACTTCTTCGTGCGTCAGCAGCGTGCTCCTTTCGTAAACGCGGCCATGGCAGCTAGCGTAGTGGTCTTCGTGCATTCTTTAACAATTCTAACTTCAAAGCAAACTTGCGGTGGGAAAACAAGGCCACAAAGCGCCTGAATCCTGAGATAAGCGCGTGTGCTAGTGAGTGACAGCGCCAGATAGCATCTACATGGTATTTTACCACGCCATGTGGAGGCGCGTGCGCATAGTAACGCGTGGGCTGACTCGGAGCGATGAGCTTTTGAGCGAGTGCGCCCGACGCGTGCTTCTCGCGCCACCTCGCTACTGATGATGAAAACTCGCTAAGCTGCTGAGTTTTGAGGTCCGCCACTGGTACATGGTGTATAAAAATGGCTTGCCGTTAGCATCTTCGACAACGTATATCCTTCGTGGCTTAGCGGCTCTAACGCGGCACGCTGGGGATTGAGGGCTCGCTGGTTCGATACCCGGGAACAAAGATTTTTCTTCTCGTTTTTTAACTGCGAAGCATTTCTCAGCTAACTCCAGTGACTTGAATATCTATCTATCTATCTATCTATCTATCTATCTATCTATCTATCTATCTATCTATCTATCTATCTATCTATCTATCTAGCTATCTATCTATCTATCTATCTATCTATCTATCTATCTATCTATCTATCTATCTATCTATCTATCTATCTATCTATCTATCTATCTATCTATCTATCTATCTATCTATCTATCTATCCACCTAAGACATTTAGCTCTCCTGGCCGTTTCGATAACGGTATTGATACCAAAATTTGTATGCCATAACACGACTGTACGACGAGCATAAGTGACTAGTCATAACATGAAAATAATGACATGCATGTCATGAATTTAATGATTTACATTTCACGATCTTGCTGCTCTTGCGGTGGTTTCGTTTACATGACATGTTGCAAAACTGGTATGGTATGACATACCTGCATGGTGAACACAAGCGACGCACCTTAACATGAAAATCATGACATGCGTGTCATGTAACAACATGACTACATGCCAGACTCATGATGCGCTCACCGCCATTTCGCTAGCTTCACATATACCAAATTCGTTATTACGAGACGTGAATGGATGTGAAGGGTGAAAACATGATAATCATTAGATGCGTTTGATGTAACAACATTACTACACGCTACGCTCATAGCACGCTCGCGGCCGTTTCGATAGCTCCACATGTACCAAATTTATGATAAGGTGACGTGAATAGATGAAGAAGGTAAATGACACGTCCAAACATGATAATCATGATATATGAGTCATGTATGGCGAAATTACTTCAGCCTCGCAACGTTGTGCTGATTTTAAAGAGACATATCAACCTTCCTCATTCGTGCTTCGCATATCATCGATCCCCCCTGTACGTGGGATCTGCCAATTTTTTTTTTTGCTAATCTGCTAGGACTTATTTTGCGTCATACCTGTGACCGAAGTACGTCAGCAGAGCCATGGTCAACTCTGGCAAAAAACACTTTCTTGTTAATAAAAAGAAGCGCGCCGAACGCGAGTGCTATATGCAAGCGCCGCCCTCTAGCGGTCGCCTATCTAACTGGAGCACGCAGCACCGAGTGGGCAGAAAGTGCAGCTGCGAGGGAGCCCATAGGCGCCTTCAGCGGGAGCAGTGAGAACTATAGTGCACACGCTACTGACAACAGATGAGGTGTGAGCATAAGAATTTTCGCGAGCAAGTTCCGAAAAAATACCGGACACAGCTAAAGCAGACTCTGCGTCAGGTACCACCATGTAACAGAAGACGCAGAGTTGTCAGTCATCGTGCCACAGTTTAAAAGAAAAGGAAATATGTAAGCGCATTGGATTCAGCACTGTCAGAAGTTGCAGCATGTCACAACTGTAACAGTTGTTAGTTGACGCTTTTCCTGTGTACACTTTTTCATTATTTTCAAGTGTGCTTCAGTGGTATGCTGTAACTGTTCACCTACTTGTAGTTCTTAGTGTTAATTTAAATGTCTTTCTATCGCATTCACTGTTTCACACTTGCGGCTAAACCACGACTATCTTTTTTTCATCAGTGCAGCTGTTTACGCTAACAATTGGTTAACAACAGGGTATTACAATGCTGAAATGCCATCCGATATTTTTGACATTTTTGTTATCTTCTACATCAGCTCCTTCGCTTACAAAACAAGTACGTTCAAGTCTCAAAACTCTAGGCGGTGAGACCATGGGTAAGAAAAACAAATGACCCCGTATATGCATGTGTCCATGAAAATGTCGTCATAAGACGTCTTCCGTCTGGAGAGAGTGAATAAAACGTCTATAGGATGTTCTGTGCAAGAAAATTGGTGAGATTCTGGAGGCGCTGCGTTAGAATGCATCGATACGCGTGGCGGAGGTGAACGAGCGCATCGAGGTAATCTACGGGTGGATGGATGGATGGATGTATCCTGCTGTGCCCTTTAGATCGGGAGGTAGCCCACGCCAACTAGGCCTAAAGTTAAGTACCATCACTAGGTGCTTAAGGATTGAATTTCATTCGCGCCTTGATTGTAGCCTCCAATCAGTTAGCCTTCTCCTTGTCATTTCTACCCGTTTGAAGTCTATTTTGCCTTCGCTGTCCCTAAACCCCAATGCTTTGAAAAATTCTGCGTCATTATCTTGGACTATAGGGTGGAGGCCTTTGCAGAACATTATCATATGTTCAGCCGTTTCCTCCCCCTCGACACATGCATTACGTACCGTGTATGTGCCTTCGTATTTGGCTCGGTACACCTTGGTCCGTAATACTCTTGTTCTGGCCTTGAACAGCAGACAACTACGCTGAAAATCATCGTAGATATTTTTTTTGCAATTTCCTGCTTGAAAGTTCTCTAGGTCTCAAGTGATGATTTCGTAAGCATTTCAATCTTCCACATGTCCCTCTCTGTTTCCTTCGCCTTCTTCTTGACCAATGTTTCCTTTTGGCTTGGTATTCTGCTATTGTCTAAATACTTGCTCGACAATTTTCGAGTTCGCTTCCTCCATGTACAAGTAGCTGAAAACTTTCGTAGTCCAACGTTCCTCTCCTATCTTTCACAATCGCTCCTCAAATTCTATCTTGCACTAGCTTCCCTGCATTCAAACGATGACCATCCTATGTCACCCTGTTCTCCCTGATTTGGGATATTCCCGTGTGCTTCCAAAGCAAGTCTACCTATGCCACGTTGTTTAATTTCGAAGCTTGCTTGAACCTCTGATTTCATGCACAAGACCTCATTGCCGAACGTCAAACCCGGGACCATGTCACCTTTCCAAATCCCTCGCACAACATCACTTCTATTGTAGTTTCACAGTGCCCTGTTTTTCATTACAGCTGCATTCCTGTTATTCTTAGTCATTAAGTAACTTTTGTGCTCCCTTAGATACTCCGCCCCGTTGTTTATACATACGCCCAAACATTTGTATTTGTCCACTGTTTCTAGCGTGACTTCCTATATTTTATGTTCACTGCCTTCGTTATCATTAAAAATAATGATTGCCAATTTTTCTCTGCTGAACTTCAAGTTTAACATATCTCCCTGATTACCACAGAGGTCTATCAATCTCTGCAGATTTTCCTTGTTGTCAGCTTAAATACTATATCATCTGCTTACATCAATGCTCGTAATGACTGTTCAATCTGTTTTCCTTGCTTGGCAAAAAAAGGTTGAAGCCGAGTCGACTGCCTTCTAATTTGTCTTCTAGTCTCTGTAGATACTGCATAAATAACAAAGCCGACAAGGGACATCCCTGTCGAAGCGCGTATTGTATCATTATAGGTTCAAATACCTGTTCTTCCCATTTATAACTACCTTGTTACTTTTACAGATGTCCTTTAGAAAATTATCTATTCCACATTGTACATCTAATGTGGCCAGTATTCCGCACAAGGCTTCTTTAATCACACTATAGTTACCTCCCTTGATATCTAGAAATGCCAGCCACAGAGGCATGTGTTCTTTTTCCGCTATTTTAATACAATGCATCAATGAAAACAGATGGTCCTGCAACCTCCTTCGTTTACGGAACCAGTTTTGTAGTTCTCCCAGCAACCCCTCATTCTCCACCCATGCATGTAGTCTTTCCTTTACTATCTGCATCACCAGCCTGTAAACAACTGAAGTCACTTCTATAGGACGGTAGTTGTTTATATCAGTTTTATCCCACTTTACGTTAGAGATCATGCTCATACTGCTTACCTTGCACCTTTCACTTTTTTCACCTTTTAACCTTATCTTGTACCTTTCTATCCGCTTCTCTGAATAATTATTGCCATGTGGTTGCTCATACTGCACCCTTTCCATTTTCACTTATCTCCTAAAACTCAGCTTGATACGTTTGCGATCACTACCTAAGCTTGTGGACCCATATTCATCTATGTTCATCACTCTTAGCCGATCATAAATCCTGTGCGACACTGCTGCGTAATCTATCTTCGACTGCAGCCTTCCCATCTCCCATGTTATCTGCCCTTCACTTTTCTAGGTATTGTTGCAAATGAGTAAATCATGCCTTTCGCACACATCCTTTCGCATTCCGCCAGTTTGGTCAGTATATCCATCCTTATTTTCTATGTGCGCTTTCATATCTCCTAATATAGTTACCTCGCACTCTTCTAGTTTGTCAATGTCATTTTCCAGGCACTGCATCAATTTTTTGGTTTTCCTTTCTGTATTTTGCATCTGTCCACAAGTATGCTATACCCAGGAGCGTCATCCGCCCTGCAACTTTCTCTTTTAGCCATAAAGTTGGCCTGCCCTCTCGCTTGATTCTTTGCCAGTCTGTACTTATAAGAATGAATACCCCTACACCACCCCCACCCCCTTTCTGCTACCTTCTGTTCTATTACAATATTCTCATGCGTAGTCCGGCTTGTTAGGTGGTTGTTTCATGTCTCTTAGATGTGTTTCTACAAACCCATATTCCATCAGCTTCTCATCCCTTAGATGTTCTTCTATCTCTTCCCACTTTAGCCTATTCCTACCGCCTTGCATGTTAGCATACCCTATGTCCGAAATGGCTCGGTCCTCGTGCCTACGTCGATTTCTCACCAGGACTCTACGTGCCTTAGATATTGGTGCCACTTTGAAATCGTATCTGTCTATAACACCTGTCAAGGAGTGCCCCTGGTTGTTTTCCTCGTTACTAGCTATCCTTGACCCCGAAGAGCCCGCGTTGTCCCCAAGAAAGCTACTGCGCGTCCTGCAAGTCGCCAACCCACTTGATGACTTAGCCTTCTATTGAAGTGAAGTCTGTCACGTTGAAAAACACCCCAAATATACACCTTTCTGTTTATTTTCACTACCTCAAAGCGTTTTTTTCGACTCATCTGACATATCTCTTTGCGTCGGCCACTGCTCTTTGTTGGTTGCCGCCATGTACCGGTACCTCCGATATCGTATACCTGTACCTGAGGTGAAATGGCGCGCATGCCATGGACCTCTTTCGCCAGTGTGGTCGCTAGTCCCGCCGAACCTTCGTTTAGGGCATCGGGTAAACCACCAGAAATTACCATGAGGTTTGTCCATCCGCTTAATTTGTGAGTTTTGCGCTCGCTTGCTCATCACGTCGGGGCATACATTAGCGCCATCTGGCAGTTATCTTGAAAAACGAAAAGATGAACTCTGATATAGCAAGCACGTGGCGTGCGCGTGCTACCTCGGAATCCATAATGTGTAGAATCCCAGGTGACATGTAGGTGCCACCAACATATGGTCTTAGGAAAGCAAAGAAAACTTCCGCATCTTCGTGCATAGTGTTGCATTGCCAGCGCAGCGTAGTAAACGCAACGGTTCTTAGAATTACTCATGTATGCCTTTTATAGTATAAGGAAACACGCCGCAGTATATTTACGTGGTGGACTCCAGCATAAAACATAAAACAACAAGGTATACTGCAGTCACACGGAAGGACCAGTCGGCAAGACAGAAGTAACCACTGCGGGTAACCTGGCGCCATACCATTTCCGGAAGGAGGGTGATAAAAGACCCGGAGGATGAAGGGTCCTGAACAGAAGAAGAGGAATGTCAGCGAGAACAAAAGACAAAGAAGATTGAAGGTTTAAATAAACAGATAACAGCAGTTTATCAATCTCGTATTCCTATTTATATCATTTATTTGAGTACCGCAAGACTGCACAATTAAGTTATCAGATTGACCTCTTTGTTTTATAGCGGGCACTGAGCTTGAAACTAGCTAGATTTTCTTCTGATACAGCTGCCATGGTAGTCTAGTGGTACGGTGCTCGACTGGAAACGAAAATGGCGCAGGAGTCAGTCCCAGCCACTCAGTCGCATTTTCCACGGAGACTAAAATTCTTGAGCACTTCGATATAGCTGCACGGTAAAAAACACAAGGTGGTCGAAATTTTCGGAGCACTTTGCTACGATGTCCTTCATGTAATGCAGTAGTTTTGGAACATTTAAATTTCAAGAATTGTCGGTATTTGATTGATATGTGGAGTTCAATGTCCTAAAACCACCATATGATTATGAGAGACGCCGTAGTGGAGAGCTCCGGAAATTTCGACCACCTGGGGTTCTTTACCGTGCACCCCAATCTGAGCACGCGGGCCTACAGCATTTCCGCCTCCATCAGAAAGGCAGCCGCCGCAGCCGGGACAATCATTGGTATAGTGATTACCAATAATTGGTACACTCACAATTAAACCCGTGAATGTGTGAAAAAAAATGTAGCATTTATGCGCTAGTGAGGCGTAGACTGAGGGAAGAACGGAGCTCGCGGCATTTCCTTCCTTCTTTGTGACCTCCTCACCTTTACTTGAAGACACAAACGAGGTGCTTGTAAGGACGAGCACTTGACTATCAACTGACCTTTATTCAATATGAAATCAGAATATATACTCGCTACCACACCTCATAATGACTGCGTATGAGTAGAACGGCATAGTACATTCTATATGTAATAAAAATACGGAAACCTTTAGCGAGATGTTTCACTATCACATCTTGTTTACCAAGTAAGTTTCGTCGTCATTCAGCAATAAAGATGAGTGACTGACACACAGGGCTTGAAGACAAGAGATTTGCCATGCTTCTACGATCACTATGGTTGTCTGATTAGGTTAAACATACGGTCTATCAGTTTGATAAAGGATTACACAAACCCTAAAAACACCACGTACAGTTCTAGACATCTCCATACTTCAACACGTGGGTGTCAGTCACCCATCTATATTGCTGTATGACGACGAAATTAACTTGCTAAAAAAGATGTGATAGTGCAACGTCTGTGTTAAAGGTTTTATTATTTTCATGTAAAGGAATATACTATTGCATACTGTTCATGCGCAGTGACAATGAGATGCCGTAACTAAATAATTTTGTGTTTTCTTATTGAATAAACGTCAGTTTTCGTTTGTGTTTTCGGGTTGTGTGCGCCTAAGTTTCAGTACGCTGTCAAACCAACTAGCCCGCCTTCCCGTATGATTGCTTAACGAAACACCCACAACACATAACCCAGCCTGACATCTTGCTGCAAGATACACTAATTTTTATTATACATGTGTCAATGTCGCTTCTACTATTACATTTATGTGCAGGTTCAATGTTAAAGAGCTATTGTGCGCTGTAGTGACTGCGAACAAAGTGCGCAGCTCCAGCACCCTAGTAACCTGAGTGACAGTGGGCTCATGATCAAGCTTGGTACTAGCCTGTGGGACACAGAGGCTCTGGCTTTCGCAATCAGCTAGCTAGCTAGCTAGCTAAATAGATAGAAAGATAGATAAATAGATAGATAGATAGATAGATGGATAGATAGATAGATAGATAAATATATAGATAGATAGATAGATAGATAGATTGATAGATAGATAGATAGACCTGCCGCGGTGGTCTAGTGGCTAAGGTACTCGGCTGCTGACCCGCAGGTCTCGGGATCGAATTCCGGCTGCGGCGGCTGCATTTCGGATGGAGGCGGAAATGCTGTAGGCCCATGTACTCACAATTTGGTGCATGTTAAAGAACCCCAGGTGGTCGAAATTTCCGGATCACTCCACTACGGCGTCTCTCATAATCAAATGGGGGTTTTGGGACGTTGAACCCCACACATCAATCTATCAATTATATATATATATATATATATATATACTTTGGCAAATGGGACATAGTGTCATCATCTCGAAACAGTTTGGTGAACTGCTGCATCGTGACACTAACAGGTGCCGACAGGGAGGATATATATAGATAAAGCATTAGTAGCAGCGAAACACACGCTTTATTGATGGAAGACAAGGGAAGCGTTCACGGCTCAAGCTACGAAATGTTTCTTGAGCATATTCGCCCTCCTTTTTTTGTTGACAAATTCTACTGCCGTGCGTTTCGTGGCCGATCTGCCGTGTTGTGTTGTTCCTTTCTTCCATGAACTAACTACAGCAAGACCTCTTGAACTTCTGAAGCATTGTGTCGTATACGCATTAGGGCAGGTGTAGGGTACCTTATCACAAGAGAGCAGACACCTTGGCGTTCCTCTCGTAAAGAATGATGCTTTGAATGTGTGCATATTTAACATACCAGTAATCTGTGGTCGCTGATGCGATGTTTCGCTGAATTATCACATGCTGTGGCTAAGTGTATGTTAAAGGGCCACTCACCAGGCTCCCAAAATACAAAAAAGAGCACGATATTCTTTGCTGATATTTCTCGTTCTTCTTGGCGCACTACTGTGACGTAGAGAGTAGTTCCCGTGACATGGGTTTTCGCTCTCGAGCGTCCGATGTGAACGGACGTGTTTCGAGCGCGCTCCGACGATATCGACACTTGGCCAGCGCTTCGCTGTCAAGCCATCGCCGCAGCTGTTGCTGCGCTAGCTGCTTGCTCGCTCGTTATCTACCGGCTGCAGCTGATACTGGGAGGCTGCCTTCTGAGCTCGTCGGCGGCACCGCCGCCCGGCTAGCTGCCGGCGGCCATTGCCGCTAGTATCACCCGTCGGGGTTTCGAGCTTTCATGGCCTCTCCAGAGTCCTGCGTGCTCCCAGCCGACGTGCCGCTGCCTGAGGATATGGACCTACAGACTTCAGACGACCTGACTGCCTCGGTGACATCGCCGACTTCAACGAACAATTCGGCTGCCGTTACCATGCCTTCACGGGTGCTGCTCCTGCCGGACACCAACCCATTCGCCCCACTCCGGGAGCTCGAGGAACAGAATAGCATTGAAGGCAAGTCTGAAAATACTTTTCATCAAGCTCGCATAATTTCTACCGCACCGAATGGAGAGAAACGTGCGCGAGGCTCGCTCATACCGACGCCCGAACGACAGCACACTAGCATACCCAGGGATCACTCCCACATGAGAAGTGCACGTCACACGCTCCTTGCTTCCGCTAGTTACCAAAACGGAGAGGATGGTTGGACACCAGTCAGCTATCGCCGAAAGCAGCAGAACCATGCGGCGGTCGTGGTGACGCCGAGCTCAGGTGCCCCGCGCGCTTATCAGCACACCGTCATTCTTCGGCCTAAGCAACCATGCCGCATCATGGATGAGCAGTTCATACGACTAGATAGAGTAATAACTCGCCGCATTTCGGCTCATCTCAACATCCCTGAGGAAGACCCACTTCCAGAGTTCAGGGTTCGCTATTTAGACCATAGCAACCAGCTCGCAGTCGACGCGGCTGAACCGGAGGTGTGCAACGCCCTTCTCGCGATAGCGTCTCTGCCAATCGGAGGAAAGGAAGTACCTTTTCAAGCATATGAAGCGGTTACTCGCAATCAAATCAGAGGCATCATTCGCAATGCTGGAGACATGACCTCTGAGGAACTAATGAACTCATTACATTGCCGCAAGTGCAAAATCCTGCAGGCACGCCCACTTGGTGACAAAGGCACTGCCATGGTCACATTTGAAGGTAACAGCTTACCCTATAAGGTTGGCCTGCGGTCATTTACGATCCGTGTTTTTCCGTATCGTGCACGAGTGACCGTTTGTGACATATGGCCACAAGATAGGGCATCGCAAGGAGCAATGCCCCAATATTTCGGCAGCTAGATGCTCGACATGCGGTCTGCGGCAACACGAAGAGGGTACGCAATGCCCGAACACAGAACAGAAGTGCCGCAGCTGTGGTGGGTCTCACCTGGCCACAGCCACGAACTGTCCAAAAGACGAGAAGTAAAGAAGAAAATTGAACAAAAACGCAAGCCGGCTGCCAAAAGGCAACGCAAGCAAGTGAATACGCAGGAGCAACAGCGCCGCCCTTCCGCGACACAAGGTCTACAAAGACCCATGCTCAAACCAACACGCCAGGGTTTTTACACCGGGCCGCCGGCACCACCTGCTGCACAGTCAGAAGGCGCCGGGGGCACCACCTTCGCGGATGTAGTTCGACCAGCGACGTGCCGCTAACTGCTTCTAGTAATGGTATACCACATCCATCAAACTCAACACTGGGGTCCTGTGCGCCGCAGCCCGCCTCGGGTGGAGGGACGAAGCATCCTCGAAGGGGCGTAGCTCAGTCAACGGGGCTTCCGCTTATCAGTGACCATTCACGTCCCCCCGCCCCAACGACTTTCCAAGAACTCGAGCGGCGACTAGAACACCGTATGGCTCAAATAGAGAAATCCATTCATGAAAGAGTTGAACAGCTTATCACTCGGGCCATTGAAAAATGCGTCCAAACCACCATGGAGCGCATCATGCTTTCCGGCATGCTCCCTCTTGGCACAACTTCGACGACAACCGCAGGAGCACTTGTGATGCGTACACCTCTGGTACCGTCAAACTCTATCGCTCCTCACGCAACAAAGCCTTACCATGGCTAGCTTATCAAAATCATCGCCATGGACAACTGTCCTGCAGTGGAATTGCCGTTCGCTTCGTCGCAAGAGGGCTGAAATGACCACTTGGCTCTCCAGCAAGACAGACGATACCAGTCCATTGGTCATTGCCCTTCAAGAAGTCAACGGCCCTGTGCTGAAAATAATGGGCTATGACGGCTACGCCCCGACTGAAGAACAAGATTCATCCACGAAGACAGCATATACGTGCGACGAGGAACTACGCACGTGCAGTTAGATACGCAACCGTGGTGCAGCACTACTCTTAGTGTTGTCGGTTGCCGGCTGGAAGTCTCACCTCAGCGTACAATTCTTGTCTTCTGCGTTTACGTGGTTCCTGAAAGCACCAGGAACAAAGCCAATAAGGCGCCGGTTGATCTCAGTTTCATACCGCACTTTAGGAAGATTTATCCACAAGATGTCATATTGTTGTGCGGAGACTTCAACTCTCAGCATGTCGCCTGGGGATACAACAAATGCAGCCCGCGTGGCAGGCGCATCATGCAGGATGCCTCGGCGTACGGGCTGACGCTTCTCAATACGCCCCCAAACACACACGAGGCTGGGACAGACAGTTCACCAAGCAGACACATCCCCAGACCTTACCTGGAGCCCCGCCCACAGCTATTTCAGTGGGAGGTGCTGGATGATTGCATGGGAAGCGACCACTTCCCCATACTTATACGATTTGCACAGGTGACGCCATTACGAAGACGAAGTCACGCGCCAGTACACGGCTAAGCCACATCACACACTGGGACAAATACGCGATTTACTACAGCAACAGCCTCAGCCAAGAATATTGACCATCTGCTTTCTCAGCTATGCGCAGCGAAGCGGCAAGCCACCAAGAACCTACGGGTTCCTTTGACCACCAGAACCTGATAGGCATTCTTCCTCACTCTGTGGAATAGAAGGCTACGTATTCTGGCCCCAGTACAGGCGGTCTCGCCACGCTGCGCATCACAAAGCACGTTTGCGCAAAATACAGCGTTCTATTGAGACATATACGACCACGTTAGCGTCAGACCGCTGGATGGCAATTTGTGAAACCATGAATGGGCAGACCCACACGTCAAAGGTCTGGACCATCCTGCGCTTCTCTCCTCGGCCAACGCAGACCTACAATGGCGCGGCTCGTGTGGCCCTCCGGGAGGGCATCAGCACACAGGAGCTCGCCGAACAAGCTGCTGAAGTGTTTTTCCCGCAGATCATCTCGCCCCACAGCCAATACGTACCGGAAGGATGCAAGCTCTGAAGACACTGAGCTCAATTATAGCCCTTTCACCATGCTCGAGCTGGAGTATGCCTTGCAACATGCTAACACACGTAGTGCTCCAGGAGCCGATGGAGTATGCGTTGCTCATTTACGCAATATGCCTCTTGAGTACAAACACGCTCTCCTCAACGGAGTTTAATACAGTCTGGGATACCGGAATACTGCCTCCACATGGAAGTTTTCGGTAGTCAAGCCCATACCGAAGCCTGGTAAACCACCCCATACCTTATCCAACCTCCGCCCGATCTCTTTAACCTCGTGTGTCTGCAAAGTCATGGAGAGCATGGTTAACACACGCTTGATGTGGTACCTTGAAGATCGCGACCTTTTGGCCCCTACAATGTACGGATTCCGCGCGGGCCTATCAACTCAAGATGTACTCCTTCGCCTAAAAGAAGACGTCCTCGACTCTAACTCGGTGCACCCACGGGCTGTGGTAGCAGTGGACATACGCAAAGCATTCGATGGCGTACACAACAGTACCATCATGACGAAAGCACGTGCCCTTGGGATTAAAGGGAACAATGTATAACGTTCATAGCGGGCTTCCTCGAAGGGCGAAGCTACCAAGTCGAAATCGGCCAAGACGCCAGTACCGTACGAACCAAACCCACGTAGGTTGTTCCCCAGGGCTCGGTGATTTCACCCACCCTCTTTAACATAGCCATGTACCAGCTACCAAGACGCCTTGCGAACGTACCGGGGCCTGAAACACCGGTGTATGCCGATGATGTAACCGTGTGGACGCATCAAGGATCCGTCGGTGAGCAGGAGGATGTCTTACAACGAGCCCTCAACATTATTCACGACTACGCAATGGAAGCAGGTTTACACACCGCTCCAGACAAAACAGAGTTTGTCGTCATTCATGGTGGCCGAACCACGTTTGCCAAGCAGGAAGAAAAGAGGTGTTTTAAACTTCACATTGGCAATCAACCTATAATGAGGAAATCCACTATCCGAATATTAGGAATGCACTTAGACGAGAATTGCACAGCGAGCACTTGGTTCCAACGCGTTACGAAGACTAGCAAACAAATCCTTCATGCTTTACGCAGAATCTCTAATCGCACTCGTGGAGTAAACGAACGCGAAATGCGGCAGTTTGTTCAAGCTTTTCTCGTCTCACGTATCATGTATGGACTGCCGTATCATCCGGTCAACCGTACGCAGATAATCAAACTCGACCGGCTGCTTAACGAGGCCAAACGCATGGTTACCGGACTACCAAGGTACACACGCCTGGATGCGCTCAAGAGCTGCAGCAAGCTCAATAATCTGACCGAGCTCGTCGACATGCACATCCACACACAGGAAACGAGGCTTCGCGCAACAAATGCTGGGCGATACACGCTTATGCTTCTCGGGTATGACATCAACACACTGCCCATGCTGCCTAACAAAACGCCGCCTTGGGAAATCACGGTACTCACCGACGGCAAGCCACTTCCGTTGAATATGGACCCTAATCAGCGAGCACGGCGCCTTAACTACGCCAAGAGACATGCTAGGGCCACGAGTTCACTCCCCATGACTGAACGCGTCGTATACACTGACGCTGCACTTCCTGCAGACGGTACCAGTAACACTTGTTATGCCACTGCGTGGTACGACCAGACAAACAGAAATCAGAGCCGACGTTATCATGCTTCAGCAGATGCGATGTATAGCACTCGAGCAGAGCTAGTGGGCATCTCAGATTATTTGGAGTGGGCCCTCGAAATGTCACCTCAAACTGACCCTGTTCACCATCGTGTGTACACTGATTCCCAGGCTGCCCATCGGGCATGCGCTAATGTTCTTTACACAGATCCTGTACTCCAGAAGATCCGACACCAGACGCGCCTGCTCCGCGAATGTGGTCATGACGTTACCATCCACTGGGTCCCCGGGCATTGCGGTATCCCCGGAAACGAGAAGGCTCACAGATTAGCGCGCGCTCATCTCCTCACCGCGCTAGCCAGAGCTTCCGATACCTCCTTCCACTTTTTGGCTACCCCACCCGAGCTAGCAGATCCGATAGCAGATAAGCACATTACCAAACAACGTCGCGCCGCCTACCTCACAGCAGTGGGTAATCCACTCTCGATACCATTGCTTCCTTCGAAGATATTCACACGGAGAGAGTCTGTCCTGCTTCGGAGAATTCAGGCAGGAACACTCCTTACTCCTTTCTTGCTGAACCGTTTCCACAGGGGTGACACGCCACCACCCGTGACAGGTCTCTGCTCCACGTGCAACTGCCGGGCTGATCTCAACCACCTGTGCTGGGAGTGCCCTGTGTACAACCCGCCTAGGCTCCGTGCCCTGGCCACCATAAAACGGGGACCCTGGCCTTCTTCTCTCCGGACATGGGCCTGCCCGGAGCCTTCGCCCCCTGATCGCGCCATCGAGTTCTGGCGAGCACTCATCATGTTCCTCCAGGACCCGGCCGCGCCACCGGTTGGCGACCGGCTCCGCGACAGCCACAGATTCAAGCCATTCAAGCGGCCCCCACTTAGCTGCCTCCATGACGTCCGGTAATAAAACGGAGGCAGCTCTACCCCCCCCCCCCCTGCTATAGTGCCCTGACTGTCCACCGCAGCGCCCTCGGCGCGAACAAAGTGGAATAAACATGGTTTCATTCATTCATTCCCCGTGACATGTACTCGTACATGCTCTCGATTCATTGCTATGCGCGAAA
>WOVY01014211.1:0-33635 GCA_013436015.1 Rhipicephalus annulatus | reverse complement strand
AGTTATGTTAGTTTAAGCTAGGTAGCATCGTGAAACCACCAAAAACGACGTCATCTAACGAGATAGTGTTGTTTTGTGGCGAGTACGAAACTGCGATAAGTGAAATATTGTGAAAACACACAAAACGGCATGAACTAGCCAGATACTGTGTCTTGTACCGTTACAAGTGGGAAACTGCTATTTTGTGGTATTCTCGTGAAAGCGCATGCAAGCATTGTGAAACCTTAAAGAACGATGTCATTTAGCGAGATACAGCGTTCTGTACTGTACTAAATTGGTGAAAAACTGTGAGGCCATGCAAATATCGAAATTGTGAAGGAAACAGTGCAACAGAGCGTTTTTAGATACAAGTGCGAAGGTTAGGTTAGGTTAAGTTATGAAGCGTCATAAAACCGCATTAAACAACATCAGCTATTGAGATGCAGTGTTTCTCACCTTTACAAGTCGAAAACTGCGATATCTAATGTGAAAGCGCAAGAAACCGTCGCAATGTTGCAGAAAGCATTGTAAAGTAGCGAGTAAAACGCTTTCTAATGATAGAAGTGCGAAGGTTAGGTTAGGTTGAGTTATGTTAGTTTAAACTAAGTTGCGTCGTAAAACCACCAAAAACGACGTCATCTAACGAGATAGTGTTGTTTTGTGGCGAGTACGAAACTGCGATAAGTGAAATATTGTGAAAGCACACAAAACGGCATGAACTAGCCAGATAGTGTGTCTTGTACCGTTACAAGAGGGAAACTGCTAATTTGTGGTATTCTCATGAAAGCGCATGCATCATCATCATCATCAGCAGCAGCAGCCTGTCTACGTCCACTGCAGGACAAAGGCCTCTCCCATGTTCCGCATGTTAACCCGGTCCTGTGCTTGCTGTTGCCAATTTATACCCGCAAACTTCTTAATCTCATCTGCCCACCTAACCTTCTGTCTCCCCCTACCCCGCTTCCCTTCTCTGGGAATCCAGTTGGTGACCCTTAATGACCAGCGGTTATCCTGTATACGTGCTACATGCCCGGCCCATGTCCATTTCCTCTTCTTTATTGCAGCTATGATATCCTTAACTCCCGTTTGTCCCCTAATCCACTCTGCTCTCTTCTTGTCTCTTAAGGTTACACCTACCATTTTCCTTTCCATTGCTCGCTGCGTCGTCCTCAATTTAAGTTGAACCCTCTTTGTGAGTCTCCAGGTTTCTGCTCCGTAGCTACGTACCGGCAAGACACAGCTGTTATATACCTTCCTTTTGAGGGACAGTGGCAATCTACTTGTCATAATTTGAGAGTGCCTGCCGAATGTGCTCCACCCCATTCTTATTCTTCTAGTTACTTCAATCTCGTGGTTAGGCTCTGCGGTTATTACCTGCCCTAAGTAGACATAGTCTTTTACAACTTCAAGTGCACTATTACCTATCGCAAAGCGCTGCTCCTTTCCGAGGTTGTTGTACATTACTTTCGTTTTCTGCAGATTATTTTTAAGACCCACCTTTCTGCTCTCCTTGTCTAACTCCGTAATCATGAGTTGCAATTCGTCCCCTGAGTTACTCAGCAATGCAATGTCATCGGCGAAGCGCAGGTTACTGAGGTACTCTCCATTAACTCTTATCCCTAACTGTTCCCATTCTAGGCTTCTGAAAACGTCCTGTAAGCACGCAGTGAATAGCATTGGGGAGATTGTGTCGGCCTGCCTTACACCCTTCTTTATTGGTATTCTGTTGCTTTTTTTATGAAGCACTATGGTAGCAGTTGATCCCCTGTAGATTTCTTCAAGAATGTTTATATATATTTCATCTACGCCCTGATTCCGCAGTGTCTGCATGACGGCTGATATTTCTACTGAATCAAACGCCTTCTCGTAATCTATGAAGGCTATGTATAGTGGTTGGTTATACTCTGAGCATTTCTCTATTACCTGATTGATAGTATGAATGTGGTAAATTGTTGAGTAGCCTGTTCTAAACCCTGCTTGTTCCTTTGGTTGATTGAATTCTAATGTTTTCTTTACTCTGCTAGCAATCACCTTCGTAAATAGCTTGTATACTACAGAGAGCAAGCTGATTGGTCTGTAATTCTTCAAGTCCTTGTCATCTCCTTTCTTATGTATTAAGATGATGTTAGCGTTCTTCCATGACTCTGGTACTTTTCCCGTCAGGACACACCTCGTAAATAGAGTGGCTAGTTTTTCTAACACAATCTGTCCTCCATCTTTCAGCAGATCTGATGTTACTTGATCCTCACCAGCAGCTTTGCCTCTGTGCATGCTCTCCAAAGCTTTTCTGACTTCTTCTATCATTACCGGTGGGGTGTCGTCTGGGTTACTGCTAGTTCTTATAGTATTAAGGTCGTGGTTGTCTCGGCTACTGTACAGATCTCTGTAAAACTCCTCTGCTATTTTAACTATTCTATCCATATTGGTAGTTAATTTGCCTTCTTTGTCCCTTAGTGCATACATCTGCCTTTTGCCTATCCCAAGTTTCCTCTTCACTGCTTTGACGCTTCCTCCGTTTTTCAGAGCGTGCTCAATTCTCTCCATGTTATACCTTCTTACATCGCATACTTTACGTCTATTAATCAGCTTCGAAAGCTCTGCCAGTTCTATTTTGTCTGTTGTACTTGACACTTTCATGATTTGACGCTTCTGAATTAGGTTCTTCGTTTCCTCGGAAAGCTTGCCGGTGTCCTGTCTAGCTACCCTGCCTCCAACTTCCACTGCACACTCCGTGATGATACTCGTCAGATTATCATTCATTGTATCTACTCTAAGGTTGGTTTCCTCGCTAAGAGCAGAGTACCTGTTCTGCAGTGACACTCTGAATTCCTGTACTTTCCCTCTCAGTGCTAGCTCATTGATTTGCTTCTTGCGTATCAGTTTCTGTCGTTCCTTCTTCAAGTCTAGGCGGATTCGAGCCCGTACCATTCTATGGTCACTGCATCTTACCTTGCCAACCACTTCCACATCCTGCACGACTCCTGGGTGTGCAGTCATTATAAAGTCTATTTCGTTCTTATTTACGCCATTAGGGCTCCTCCATGTCCACTCGCGGTTTTCTCGTTTTCGGTAGAAGGTATTCAAAATACGCAGATTATTGCGTTCTGCGAATTCTACTAGTAGCTCTCCTCTGGCGTTTCTAGTGCCGATGCCATAATCTCCTACTGCCTGGTCTCCAGCCTGCTTCTTCCCTACTTTTGCATTAAAGTCGCCCATTACTATAGTATACTGTGTTTTCACCTTACTCATTGCCGATTCCACGTCTTCATAGAAGCTTTCAACTGAAGCGTCATCATGGCTGGATGTAGGCGCGTAAGCCTGTACTACCTTCATTTTGTATCTTTTATTCAGTTTAATTACAATGCCTACCACCCTTTCATTAATGCTATAGTAATCCTCGATGTTGCCAGCTATGTTTCTGTGAATTAGGAACCCTACTCCCAGTTCTCTTCTGTCTGCCAAGCCCCGATAGCAAATGACGTGCCCATTCTGTAGCACAGTATAGGCCTCATCTGTCCTCCTAACCTCACTCAGCCCTATTATATCCCATTTAATGCCTTCTAGCTCCTCGAATAATACAGCTAGACTTCCCTCACTAGATAACGTTCTAACGTTAAACGTTGCTAAGTTCAAGTTCTAATGGTGGCCTGCCCGTATCCAGAGATTCCTAGCACCCTCTGCTGCTTTGCAGATCTGACCGCCGTCGTGGTCAGTTGCTCCGCAGCTGGTGGGGACTGAGGGCCGTGAGTTAATTGACGAATGCCTACGGGAGGGGGATGCCAGATACTGCACCAGGGTGGTCAATCCTTCTCTGGTGAGATCATCGGTGCGTACCGGCTTGCAAGCATCGCATGCAAGCATCGTGAAACCTTAAAGCGCATGCAAGCATCGTGAAACCTTAAAGAACGTTGTCATTTAGCGAGATACAGCGTTCTGTACTGTACTACGTTGGTAAAAACTGTGAGGCCATGCGAATATCGTAATTGTGAAGGAAACAGTGTAACAGAGCGTTTTTAAATACAAGTGCGAAGGTTAGGTTAGGTTAAGTTATGAAGCGTCATTAAACCGCAATAAGCAATGTCAGTTATTGAGACGCAGTGTTTGTCACTATTACATGTCGGAAACTGCGATATTCCATGTGAAAGCGCATGATACCGTCGTAATGTTGCAGAAAGAATTGTACAGTAGCGAGTGAAATGTTTTCCATCAATAGTAGTGCGAAGGTCAAGTTAGGTTGAGTTATGTTAGTTTAAGCTAGGTAGCATCGTGAAACCACCAAAAACGACGTCATCTAACGAGATAGTGTTATTTTGTGGCGAGTGCGAAACTGCGATAAGTGAAATATTGTGAAAGCACACAAAACGGCATGAACTAGCCAGATACTGGGTCTTGTACCGTTAAAAGTGGGATACTGCTAATTTGTGGTATTCTCGTGAAAGCGCATGCAAGGATCGTGAAACCTTAAAGAACGATGTCATTTAGCGAGATACAGCATTCTGTACTGTACTAAGATGGTAAAAAGTGGAGGCCATGCGAATATCGTAATTGTGAAGGAAACAGTGTAACAGAGCGTTTTTAGATACAAGTGCGAAGGTTAGGTTTGGTTAAGTTATGAAGCGTCATAAAATCGCAATAAACAATGTCAGTTATTGAGATGCAGTGTTTGTCACTATTACATGTTGGAAACCGATATTCAATGTGAAAGCGCAAAAAACCGTCGTAATGTTGCAGAAAGCATTGTAAACTAGCGAGTAAAATGTTTTCTAACGATAGAAGTGCGAAGGTTAGGTTAGGTTGAGTTACGTTAGTTTAAGCTATGTAGCGTCATGAAACCACCAAAAGCAACATGGTCTAACGAGATAGTGTTGTTTTGTTGCGAGTATGAAACTGCGATGGGTGAAATACTGTGAAAGCACACAAAGCGGCATGAACTAGCCAGATACTGCGTTTTGTACCGTTATGGTGCGAAACTGCTATATTGTGATATTCTCGTGAAAGCGCATGAGAGCATCGTGAAACCTTAAAGAACGATGTCATTTAGCAAGATACATCGCTCTGTACTGCACCATGTTGGTAAAAAACTGTGAGGTCATGCAAATATTGTAATTGTGAAGGAAACAGTGTAACAGAGCGTTTTTAGGTACAAGTGCGAAGGTTAGGTTAGGGTGAGTTATGAAGCGTCATAAAACCACATTAAACAGTGTCAGCTATTGAGATGCAGTGTTTCTCACCTTTACAAGTCGAAAACTGCGCTATCTAATGTGAAAGCGCAAGAAACCGTCACAATGTTGCAGAAAGCTTTTTAAAGTAGCGAGTAAAACGCTTTTAACGATAGAAGTGCGAAGGTTAGGTTAGGTTGAGTGATGTTAGTTTAAACTAGGTTGCTTCGTAAAACCACCAAAAACGACGTCATCTACCGAGATAGTGTGTTTTTCTGGCGAGTACGAAACTTCGATAAGTGAAATATTGAGAAAGCACACAAAACGGCCTGAACTAGCCAGATACTGTGTCTTGTACCGTTACAAGTGGGAAAATGCTAATTTGTGGTATTCTCCTAAAAGCACATGCAAGCATCGTGAAACCTTACAGAACGATGTCATTTAGCGAGATACAGCGTTCTGTACTGTAATAAGTTGGTAAAAAACTGTGACGTCATGCAAATATTGTAATTGTGAAGGAAACAGTGTAACAGAGCGTTTTTAGATACAAGTGCGAAGGTTAGCTTAGGGTAAGTTATGAAGCGTCATAAAACCGCATTAAACAGCATCAGCTAATGAGATGCAGTGTTTCTCACCTTTAAAAGTCGGAAACTGCGATATTCATAGTGAAAGCGCATGAAACCGTCGTAATGTTGCAGAAAGCATTGTAAAGTAGCAAGTGAAGCGTTTTCCAACGATAGAAGTGCGAAGGTGAGGTTAGGTAAGGTTATGTTAGTTTAAGCTAGGTAGCGTCATGAAACCACCAAAAACGACGTCATCTAACGAGATAGTGTTGTTTTGTTACGAGTATGAAACTGCGATAGGTGAAATACTGTGAAAGCACACAAAACGACATGAACTAGCCAGATACTGTGTCTTGTACCGTTACAAGTGGGAAAATGCTATTTTGTGGTATTCTCGTAATAGCGCATGCAAGCATCGTGAAACCTTACAAAACGGTGTCATTTAGCGAGATACAGCGTTCTGTACTGTACTAAGTTGGTGAAAAACTGTGAGGTCATGTAAATATCGTAATTGTGAAGGAAACAGTGTAACAGAGCGTTTTTAGATACAAGTGCGAAGGGTAGGTTAGGGTAAGTTATGAAGCGTCATAAAACCGCATTAAATAGTGTAAGCTATTGAGATGCAGTGTTTCTCACCTTTACAAGTCGAAAACTGCGATATCTAATGTGAAAGCGCAAGAAACCGTCGCAATGTTGCAGGAAGCATTGTAAAGTAGCGAGTAAAACGCTTTCTAACGATAGAAGTGCGAAGGTCAAGTTAGGTTGAGTTATGTTAGTTTAAGCTATGTAGCGTCATGAAACCACCAAAAGCAACGTGGTCTAACGAGATAGTGTTGTTTTGTTGCGAGTATGAGACTGCGATGGGTGAAATACTGTGAAAGCACACAAAGCGGCATGAACTAGTCAGATACTGTGTCTTGTACCGTTATGGTGCGAAACTGCTATATTGTGATATTCTCGTGAAAGCGCATGAGAGCATCGTGAAACCTTAAAGAACGATGTCATTTAGCGAGATACATCGCTCTGTACTGTACCATGTTGGTAAAAAACTGTGAGGTCATGCAAATATTGTAATTGTGAAGGAAACAGTGTAACAGAGCGTTTTTAGGTACAAGTGCGAAGGTTAGGTTAGGGTAAGTTATGAAGCATCATAAAACCGCATTAAATAGTGTCAGCTAATGAGATGCAGTGTTTCTCACCTTTACAAGTCGAAAACTGCGATATCTAATGTGAAAGCGCAAGAAACCGT
Source organism: Rhipicephalus annulatus (assembly GCA_013436015.1). Classification (NCBI taxonomy): domain Eukaryota; kingdom Metazoa; phylum Arthropoda; class Arachnida; order Ixodida; family Ixodidae; genus Rhipicephalus; species Rhipicephalus annulatus. The sequence continues at coordinate 26,685 of WOVY01014211.1, read as the reverse complement.
CGCAATGTTGCAGGAAGCATTGTAAAGTAGCGAGTAAAACGCTTTCTAACGATAGAAGTGCGAAGGTTAGGTTAGGTTGAGTTATGTTAGTTTAAACTAGGTTGCGTCGTAAAACCACCAAAAACGATGTCATCTAACGAGATAGTGTTGTTTTGTGGCGAGTACGAAACTGCGATAAGTGAAATATTGTGAAAACACACAAAACGGCATGAACTAGCCAGATACTGAGTCTTGTACCGTTACAAGTGGGAAACTGCTATTTTGTGGTATTCTCGTGAAAGCGCATGCAAGCATCGTGAAACCTTAAAAAAACGAAGTCATTTAGCGAGATACAGCGTTCTGTACTGTACTAAATTGGTGAAAAACTGTTAGGCTATGCAAATATCGAAATTGTGAAGGAAACAGTGTAACAGAGCGTTTTTAGATACAAGTGCGAAGGTTAGGTTAGGTTAAGTTATGAAGCGTCATAAAGCCGCTTTAAACAATGTCAGCTATTGAGATGCAGTGTTTGTCACTATTACAAGTCGGAAACTGCGATATTTATAGTGAAAGCGCATGAAACCGTCGTAATGTTGCAGAAAGCATTGTAAAGTAGCGAGTAAAACGCTTTTAACGATAGAAGTGCGAAGGTCAGGTTAGGTTGAGTATGTTAGTTTAAACTAGGTTGCGCCTTAAAACCACCAAAAACGACGTCATCTAACGAGATAGTGTTGTTTTGTGGCGAGCACGAAACTGCGATAAGTGAAATATTGAGAAAGCACACAAAACGGCATGACCTAGCCAGATACTGTGTCTTGTACCGTTACAAGTGGGAAAATGCTATTTTGTGGTATTCTCGTGAAAGCGCATGCAAGCATCGTGAAACCTTAAAGAACGATGTCATTTAGCGAGATACAGCGTTCTGTACTGTACTAAATTGGTGAAAAACTGCGAGGCGATGCAAATATCGAAATTGTGAAGGAAACAGTGTAACAGAGCGTTTTTAGATACAAGTGCGAAGGTTAGGTTAGGTTAAGTTATGAAGCGTCATAAAGCCGCATTAAACAATGTCAGCTATTGAGATGCAGTGTTTGTCACCATTACATATGGGAAACTGCAATATTCAATGTAAAAGCGCATGAAACCGTGGTAATGTTGCAGAAAGCATTGTACAGTAGCGAGTGAAAGGTTTTCTAACAATAGTAGTGCGAAGGTCAGGTTAGGTTGAGGTATGTTAGTTTAAGCTAGGTAGCATCGTGAAACCACCAAAAACGACGTCATCTAACGAGATAGTGTTGTTTTGTTACAAGTATGAAACTGCGATAGGTGAAATACTGTGAAAGCACAAAAAAACGACATGAACTAGCCAGATACTGCGTCTTGTACCGTTACAAGTGCGAAACTGCTATATTGTGATATTCTCGTGAAAGCGCATGCAAACGTGTGAAACCTTAAAGAACGATGTCATTTAGCGAGATACATCACTCTGTACTGTACCATGTTGGTAAAAACGTGTGAGGTCATGCAAATATTGTAATTGTGAAGGAAACAGTGTAACAGAGCGTTTTTAGATACAAGTGCGAAGGTTAGCTTAGGGTAAGTTATGAAGCGTCATAAAACCGCATTAAACAGCGTCAGCTAATGAGATGCAGTGTTTCTCACCTTTAAAAGTCGAAAACTGCGATATCTAATGTGAAAGCGCAAGAAACCGTCGTAATGTTGCAGAAAGCATTGTAAAGTAGCGAGTAAAACGTTTTCTAACGATACAAGCGCGAAGGTCAGCTTAGGTTAAGTTATGTTAGTTTAAGCTAGGTAGCGTCGTGAAACCACCAAAAACGACGTCATCTAACGAGATAGTGTTGTTTTGTTACGAGTATGAAACTGCGATAGGTGAAATACTGTGAAAGGACACAAAACGGCATGAACTAGCCAGATACTGCGTCTTGTACCGTTACAAGTGGGAAACTGCTATTTTTGGTATTCTCGTGAAAGTGCATGCAAGCATCGTGAAACCTCAAAGAACGATGTCATTTAGCGAGATACATCGCTCTGTACTGTACTAAGTTAGTGAAAAACTGTGAGGTCATGCAAATATCGTAATTGTGAAGGAAACAGTGTAACAGAGCGTTTTTAGTTACAAGTGCGCAGGTTTGGTCAGGTTAAGGTATGAAGCGTCATAAAAGCGCAATAAACAATGTCAGCTATTGAGATGCAGTGTTTTTCACAATTACCAGTCGGAAACGGCGATATCTAATGTGAGGCGCATGAAACCGTCGTAATGTTGCAGAAAGCTTCGTTAAGTAGCGAGTGAAACGTTTTCTAACGATAGAAGTGCGAAGGTCAAGTTAGGTTGAGTTATGTTAGTTTAAGCTATGTAGCGTCATGAAACCACCAAAAGCAACGTGGTCTAACGAGATAGTGTTGTTTTGTTGCGAGTATGAGACTACGATGGGTGAAATACTGTGAAAGCACACAAAGCGGCATGAAATAGTCAGATACTGTGTCTTGTACCGTTATGGTGCGAAACTGCTATATTGTGATATTCTCGTGAAAGCGCATGAGAGCATCGTGAAACCTTAAAGAACGATGTCATTTAGCGAGATACATCGCTCTGTACTGTACCATGTTGGTAAAAAACTGTGAGGTCAGGCAAATATTGTAATTGTGAAGGAAACAGTGTAACAGAGCGTTTTTAGGTACAAGTGCGAAGGTTAGGTTAGGGTAAGTTATGAAGCATCATAAAACCGCATTAAATAGTGTCAGCTATTGAGATGCAGTGTTTCTCACCTTTACAAGTCGAAAACTGCGATATTCAATGTGAAAGCGCAAGAAACCGTCGCAATGTTGCAGGAAGCATTGTAAAGTAGCGAGTAAAACGCTTACTAACGATAGAAGTGCAAAGGTTAGGTTAGGTTGAGTTATGTTAGTTTAAACTAGGTAGCGTCGTAAAACCACCAAAAACGACGTCATCTAACGAGATAGTGTTGTTTTGTGGCGAGTGCGAAACTGCGATAATTAAAATATTGTGAAAGCACACAAAACGGCACGAACTAGCCAGATACTGAGTCTTGTACCGTTACAAGTGGGAAACTGCTATTTTGTGGTATTCTCGTGAAAGCGCATGCAAGCATCGTGAAACCTTAAAAAACGAAGTCATTTAGCGAGATACAACCGCATTAAAGAATGTCAGTTATTGAGATGCAGTGTTTGTCACTATTACATGTCGGAAACTGCGATAATCAATGTGAAAGCGCATAAAACCGTCGTAATGTTGCAGAAAGCCTTGTAAAGTAGCAAGTAAAGCGCTTTCTAACGATTGAAGTGCGAAGGTTAGGTTAGGTTGAGTTATGTTAGTTTAAGCTAGGTTGTGTCGTAAAACCACCAAAAACGACGTCATCTAACGAGATAGTGCTGTTTTGTTTCAAATACGAAACTGCGATAGGCGAAATATTGTGAAAGCACACAAAGCGGCATGAACTAGCCAGATACTGCATCTTGTACCGTTACAAGTGGGAAACTGTTATTTTGTGGTATTCTCGTGAAAGTGCATGCAAGCATCGTGAAACCGCAAGAACGATGTCATTTAGCGAGGTACAGCGTTCTGTACTGTACTAAGTTAGTGAAAAACTGTGAGGCCCCGCAGGGGCGCCTGCGCAAGCAGGCGTTTGGTGTGTAGCGACACCACGGACCCGAGCTAACGGGGGAGTTTTGACCCCCTCACACGCGTTGCCGTACGTGGTTTTGCCGTGTCCGGGGAAAAGGGGATCCTGGGGGTTGAGCCGACGCTGGGTGAATGGACCTTTAAGGCCCCCCGGCAGAGGCAACACACCCCTTTGGCCCCGGCTTCACGTAGACGGCACCCCTGGGCTGACCCACCCAGGGGAAATCGGCAGTCGCCTTTTCCTGTCTTCCCCTCACATCTTCGTCTTTTCTCTTACTTTAAATCTTTCCTGTCCTCTACTCTCTTCCGTTGACTTCCGTGTTTCCTGGCGGCAAGGGTTAACCCTGTGTGGCTATCCTATCTTGGATACACCATATTCGGTTATAGTGGTGGTTTACAGCTGGCGTCTGCAGGGCCAGGTCTTCCAGACTCTGCAGCGTCCCCTTGTAGGACTCCATGGTGGGTGGCTGGCACCGCTGCCGAAAAGAAACCTTTTCTTATGGCTAGTTCCTTCCCCCCACTCCCTGATCGCCCTCAGAAAAGAGGGCGCACCAATGAAGTCTTCCAGTTTTATGGTCACCAGAGAGTATCTTTTCCTCGATTTCACGTTGTCCACGCTGACACACCCGGCAAACTAGTGAGAACAATTTCACCTTTTCTCGTTTCGAAGTCTTTGACAGAAATCTTTGGCCCAGGTTATAAAGCATCGAGAATGGCAAGGGGTGACCTCCTGTTGGAGCTCCGCGACCAGAAACAATATGAAAAATTGTCTAATCTAGTGAAATTTGGAGATACCAAATTAATAGTAACCCCACATCGAACCATGAACACCACCCGTGGCGTTGTCTCAGATGACCTGTTAGGGCTGGCGGAGGCTGAACTCCTGGAGGGTTTCAGCGAACAGAATGTCATCAACGTGAAACGAATTAGGATGAGGCGTGATGGCGAAGAAATCCAGACTAAGCACCTGATACTTACTTTTAATTCAAGTGTACTGCCCGACTCCGTTGAGGCTGGGTATATCAGGCTTCAAGTGAGGCCATATATACCAAACCCTCTCCGATGTTTCAAATGCCAGCGGTTCGGCCACAGTTCTCAGAACTGCCGAGGCCGCCTAACTTGTGCGAAATGCAGTGCTGACGAACACACATCTGATGCCTGTGAAAACTCTCCTCACTGTGCGAATTGTAACGGGGAACATGCCGCATACTCACGGTCATGCCCAAGCTGGGAGAAAGAAAAGGAAATTGTCACGATTAAGGTAACACAAAACATTTCATTTAGGGAGGCACGAAGGCAGGTGTCCTACCTGCCAGAAACCAGCTTTGCCGAAGTGGCGCGTCAGGGGGCAGCGCCACGACGGCCCCCGGCGCCTGTCTGGCACACGCGTAGTGCGCTGGCGGTGACGCCTTCTGCCCCCTCGGTGGTTGCAGCCAGTGCTGCTCCGCCATTGAAGAAGGACCCACCAGCCTCCGGGCTGGGGGCCGCGAAGGCCTTGTCTTTAGAGGCGAGGCCCTCAAAACAAAGGCAGCGCTCGCAAGAGCGCGTGTCCAGTGACTCGCAAGAGGCAATGGACACAACACCGAGCGTGAGGGCGCAGCCAGCGCCTACGGATCGGCGCGACTCTGTCGACCGATCCAAAAAAGAAAAATCTCGTGTCACGGCCCCTGGAAAGGGTCCGTGAGCTTACTTTCCATCCTTGAGCACAGAACACAAAATACACCTAAAATGGACACACAAATACTACAGTGGAATGCCAGAGGCCTATTTAAAAACCTAGATGATATCAAAGACTTGCTTAATGACTATCAGCCAAAAGTGTTATGAGTTCAAGAAACTCATTTAAAGTCGACACATGTGAATTTCTTGAATCAATATGTAGTTTTTCGTAAAGATCGAAATGGTGGAAATTTCTCTTCTGGAGGTGTGGCCATCATTGCACAAAGAAGCGTAGCATGCCAGCACATTGTGCTACAAAGCTCTCTTGAGGTTGTGGCTGTTCGCGCTATTCTATTCAAGCGTCTTATATCTATCTGCTCGATCTACATAGCCCCTGACGAACCATTCAATAAAACAGAGTTCGAAAAGCTTATTGATCAGCTTCCAGAACCATATGTGTTAATTGGAGATTTTAATGCTCACAGTTTGCTATGGGGTGATACCAAATGTGATGCGAGAGGTCGTGCAATAGAAAACTTTCTTCTCGCATCCGGAGCCTGCCTGCTCAATAAGGCAAAGCCAACATACTTCAGTACCACACACAATACATATTCATGCATAGATTTAGCCATTAGGTCACCGTCACTCCTACCTTACTTAAATTGGAAAGTTATTATTAATCCATACGGAAGTGACCATTTTCCAACTCTTTTAGCAACAAAACAACCGGATGACCGGCCGTCTTATCCCTAAAAGTGGAACTTTCATGTTGCAAACTGGGTGAAATTCAGAGAGCTATGTACACTACACCTCGAAGAGGTAGACAATTTGGAAGTAGAAGAGATGGCCAACTATATTTCGGAATATGTTCTTACTTGTGCAAAAAAGTGCATACCGCAGTCCAGGAATGATAAGGTTAACGCAAAGCCATGGTGGAATCGGGAGTGTGAAATTGCTAAAAACGGCAAAACAAAGCATGGAGGGTTTTTTCTCACTACCCAACAGCAGAAAACTTGATAACCTTTAAACGTTGCAAAGCGAATGGCAGGAGTGTTCACCGTATAGCCAAACGGGAAAGCTGGACACGCTATATATCCTCAATAAACTCCTACACAGACGCCAGCAAGGTTTATAATAGGGTGCATAAACTCAAAGGACAAGGCCCAAATCCCTTCCCTTTTTGAATGACTGCGGTGATACAATAGAAGAACAGGCAAACGCTCTTGGCGTACACTTCGAGAAAATGTCAAACTCAGAAAACTATACCACTAAGTTCTTACGCCAGAAAAGCATAGCTGAAAGTGTACCTCTGTGCCGGAACAAGCCTCGATCAGACGGATACAATAAACCACTAACAGTATATGAACTGAAGCTCGCCCTTGGTTCCTGTGGGAGTTCTGCTCCTGGTTCTGATACAATTACTTATGAAATGATCAGAAATCTCCCTGATGAAACCCTAAACTGCCTTTTAGCTCTTTACAACAAGATTTTCAGTACCGGCAAAATACCCTCTGCTTGGAAAGAGGCAATAGTACTACCAATCCTTAAACAGGGCAAAGATCCCTCTTCGGTAAATAGTTACAGGCCTATCGCCCTCACAAGCTGCCTACTCAAAGTGTTTGAAAAAATGATTAACCACCGCTTGGTCTATTCCTTGGAGTACAATGGCATATTGGACCCGTGCCAGTCTGGTTTCCGTACAGCTAGATCCACAACCGACAATCTTGTCCTCCTCGAGTCGTATATACGTGACGCGTTTGTACACAATCAATACTGTCTGTCTGTTTTTTTCGATCTTGAGAAGGCATATGTTACTGCCTGGCGATATGGAGTCTTGCAAGATCTACTGTCTTTCGGAATATGTGACAGGTTGTTTACCATCTTAAAAGATTACCTGTCTGAAAGGAAGTTCCGTGTAAGAATAGGTACTGTGTTATCGCGCACATTTCTTCAAGAATATGGAGTGCCGCAGGGAGGAGTATTAAGCTGCACACTATTTATAGTTAAAATGAACTCTCTTCGCTCTGTTATTCCACCTGCGATATCATACTCTCTATACGTGGACGACATTCAAATTAGTTTCAAATCGTGTAACTTGACTGTATGCGAACGCCAGATACAGTTAGGTGTTAACCGACTTGCGAAATGGGCTGACGAGAATGGTTTTAAGTTTAACACTGACAAGACTACTAGTGTGCTGTTCTCGAGACGACGAGGTGTGCATCCTGACCCCTGCATACTAATGAATGGACAAATCATAGTCATCACGAAAGAACAAAATTTCTCGGTGTAATTTTCGATTCCAAACTCACCTTCATCCAGCATCATAAAACAGCTGAAGTTAAAATGTCTCAAGACCATGAACTTTTGAAGATTTTATCGCGTCAGTCATGGGGGACAGACAGGCACTGTCTCATATCTCTGTTTCGAAGCCTGGTTCTGTCACGCATAGACTATGGATGCATAGTATATCAGTCAGCTTCAAGGACAGCACTGAAAATGATGGACCCTGTATACAACCTAGGTATCCGTCTGGCACTTGGTGCCTTCCGTACCAGCCCTATTCAAAGCCTTTATGCAGAGTCAGATCAGTGGCCACTAGACTATCAGCGCACGTATCTAGGAGTCAACTATGCAGTTAAGATCATGTCTCTGAAGCAGCACCCATGTAAAACACTTATGAACGATGTGTCTACTACCCAGTTATACCTAAACCGTCCTTCTATCGCCCCACCATTTCCATTGGCTATAAGACCTGCAGTAGAAAAAATTACAATTTCCTTCAATGACTTGGCGGAAAGTGATCATGTCGAACACATCTCTCCCTGGCAGCATTTTCCAGTCACTTGTGACTGGTCTTTCAAAGACCTCATAAAGAAAAATTGTCCAAGTGCACTTATTCAGCAACATTTCTCGGCCCTTGAACACAAATATCGTTCAACCGCGTTCCTCTCTGATGGCTCAAAATCTCAAACATCTGTATCTTATGCAGCCTATGGACAAAAATTCTCGGACACCAGAACCATGCATACACATACCAGCATTTTCACAGCGGAAGCCTATGGTATCCTGCTTATTATACAACACATTAAACAACACAAGATACAAAAGTCTATAGTGTACACAGATTCTTTAAGTGTTGTCAGGGCCCTGTCTTGTGGCAAGTACAGCAAGAACCCTACTTTCAACAAGCTCCTTAACGAAATCTATGCAGCCTACAACCTAAAACTTTCTATTGTTATTTGCTGGGTTCCAGGTCACTCTGGAATTGCGGGCAATGAAATAGTGGACAAGAATGCACGAGAAGCCGCCTGGTCGGCAAACCATAGCTATAACCTCTGTTCCGGGTGTAGATCTAAAACCTGTTGTACGTAGAGGTCTACGCAACCACTGGCAAGCTGAATGGGACAGAGAAGTCGACAACAAACTCCACCTTGTAAAACCCCAGCTGAGGAAAGTTATCCCCCAAAAACTCAACAGGTTCGCTGAAGTCACTCTAACACGGCTCAGAATAGGCCACACTTATGCCACACATAAACACCTTTTGACAGGCACTGATCCACCTACATGTATACACTGTGGAGAGAGTCTAACCGTTGTGCATGTTCTCATACAATGTCCTGTGCTTCACCAAGCACGACTGACTCATTTCAGGGAGCTCTATCGACATCATATCCCACTTCATCCAGCGCTGTTTTTATCACTTGATGCAGTGGTTGACCTTAAGAGATTTCTTCATTATCTTGCCAAAAGTGAAATTTTTAACAATGATATCATTCCATCCTAGGCACCAGATGTGCCTCAAGTGTGAGGTACTGCCTGTTGCATAAAAAGTATGTCCTAACCTTCGCAGTTCTTGCTCAGGCAAGGACTTCAGCTGCGAGGGTCTTGGGCCTTGCAGACTAGTTTATCAGCACAGATTGCAGCCAACAAAATGAAGGTTTTAGAGAAGTGACATTTCTTTTTAAACAAAGTGACATTCTTTTAAATATACTGCATTTTAAATGGTTCGTAGATATTTGTTTTAATATTTATTCATTTTTTAATCATTTGTTTTAATTTTAAACCTAATAACCGAATTGAAACAACACTTGTACTGGCGCTCTTTGGCCTTAGATGCCCTTGTGCCAATAAAACTTAACGTAATAAATAACAGAAACTGTGAGGTCATGCAAATTTAGTAATTGTGAAGGAAACAGTGTAACAGAGCGTTTTTAGATACAAGTGCGCAGGTTAGGTTAGGTTAAGGTATGAAGCGTCATAAAAGCGCAATAAACGATGTCAGCTATTGAGATGCACTGTTTCTCACCTTTACAAGTAAAAAACTGCGATATCTAATGTGAAAGCGCAAGAAACCGTCGCAATGTAGCAGAAAGCATTGTAAAGTAGCGAGCAAAACGCTTTCTAACGATAGAAGTGCGAAGGTTAGGTTAGGTTGAGTTATGTTAGTTTAAACATGGTTGCGTCGTAAAACCACCAAAAACGACGTCATCTAACGAGATAGTGTTGTTTTGTGGCGAGTACGAAACTGCGATAAGTGAAATATTGTGAAAGCACACAAAACGGCATGAACTAGCCAGATTACTGTGTCTTGTACCGTTACAAGTGGGAAAATGCTATTTTGTGGTATTCTCGTGACAGCGCATCCAAGCATCGTGAAACCTTACAGAACGATGTCATTTAGCGAGATACAGCGTTCTCTACTGTACTAAGTTGTGAAAAACAGTGAGGCCATGCAAATATCATAATTGTGAAGGAAACAGTGTAACAGAGCGTTTTTAGATACAAGTGCGAAGGTTACGTTAGGTTAAGTTATGAAGCGTCATAAAACCGCATTAAACAATGTCAGTTATTGAGACGCAGTGTTTGTCACTATTACATGTCGGAAACTGCGATATTCAATGTAAAAGCGCATGAAACCGTGGTAATGTTGCAGAAAGCATTGTACAGTAGCGAGTGAAAGGTTTTCTAACAATAGTAGTGCGAAGGTCAGGTTAGGTTGAGTTATGGTAGTTTAAGCTAAGTAGCGTCGTGAAACCACCAAAAACGACGTCATCTAACGAATAGTGTTGTTTTGTGGCGAGTACGAAACTGCGATAAGTGAAATATTGTGAAAGCACACAAACGGCATGAACTAGCCAGATACTGTGTCTTGTACAGCTACAAGTGGGAAACTGCTATATTGTGGTATTCTCGTGAAAGCGCATGCAAGCATCGTGAAACCTTAAAGAACGATGTAATTAGCGAGATACATCGCTCTGTACTGCACCATGTTGTTGAAAAACTGTGAGGTCATGCAAGTATTGTAATTGAAGAGGAAACAGCGTAACAGAGCGTTTTTAGATACAAGTGCGAAGGTTAGGTTAGGGTAAGTTATGAAGCGTCATAAAACCGCATTAAACAATGTCAGTTATTGAGATGCAGTGTTTGTCACCATTACATGTCGGAAACTGCGATATTAAATGTGAAAGCGCATGAAACCGTGGTAATGTTCAGAAAGCATTGTACAGTAGCGAGTGAAAGGTTTTCTAACAATAGTAGATCGAAGGTCAGGTTAGGTAGAGGTATGTGAGTTTAGGCTAGTTAGCGTCGTGAAACCACCAAAAACGACGTCATCTAACGAGATAGTGTTTTTGTGGCGAGTACGAAACTGCGACAGGTGAAATATTGTGGAAGCACACAAAACGGCATGAACTAGCCAGATACTGTGTCTTGTACAGCTACAAGTGGGAAACTGCTATTTTGTGGTATATTCTCGTGAAAGCGCGTGCAAGCATCGTGAAACCTTAAAGAACGCTGTAATTTAGCGAGATACATCGTTCTGTACTGTACTAAGTTGTTAAAAAACTGTGAGGTCTTGCAAGTATTGTAATTGTGAAGGAAACAGTGTAACAGAGCGTTTTTAGATACAAGTGCGAAGGTTAGGTTAGAGTGAGGTATGAAGCGTCATAAAACCGCATTAAACAATGTCAGTTATTGAGATGCAGTGTTTGTCACCATTACATGTCGGAAACTGCGATATTCTATGTGAACGCGCATGAAACCGTGGTAATGTTGCAGAAAGCATTGTACAGTAGCGAAGTGAAAGGTTTTCTAACAATAGTATTGCGAAGGTCAGGTTAGGTTGAGGTATGTTAGTTTAGGCAAGGTAGCGTCGTGAAACCACCAAAAACGAGTCATCTAACAGATAGTGTTGTTTGTGGCGAGTACGAAACTGCGATAAGTGAAATACTGTGAAAGCACACAAACGACAATGAACTAGCCAGATACTGCGTCTTGTACCGTAACAAGTGGCGAAACTACTATATTGTGATATTCTCGTGAAGCGCATGCAAACATCGTGAAACCTTAAAGAACGATGTCATTTAGCGAGATACATAGCTTTATTGTACCGTGTTGGTAAAAAACTGTGAGGTCATGCAAATATTGTAATTGTGAAGGAAACAGTGTAACAGAGCGTTTTTAGATAAAAGTGCGAAGGTTAGACTAGGGTAAGTTATGAAGCGTCATACAACCGCATTAAACAATGTCAGTTATTGAGATGCAGTGTTTGTCACTATTACATGTCGGAAACTGCGATATTCAATGTGAAAGCGCATAAAACCGTCGTAATGTTGCAGAAAGCCTTGTAAAGTAGCAAGTAAAGCGCTTTCTAACGATAGAAGTGCGAAGGTTAGGTTAGGTTGAGTAATGTTAGTTTAAGCTAGGTTGTGTCGTAAAACCACCAAAAACGACGTCAACGAGATAGTGCTGTTTTGTTTCAAGTACGAAGCTGCGATAGGCGAAACATTGTGAAAGCACACAAAACGGCATGAACTAGCCAGATACTGCGTCTTGTACCGTACAAGTGGGAAACTGCTATTTTGTGGTATTCTCGTGAAGTGCATGCAAGCATCGTGAAACCGCAAGAACGATGTCATTTAGCGAGATACAGCGTTCTGTACTGTACTAAGTTAGTGAAAAACTGTGAGGTCATGCAAATATCGTAATTGTGAAGGAAACAGTGGTAACAAAGCGTTTTTAGATACAAGTGCGAAGGTTAGGTTAGGGTAAGTTATGAAGCGTCATAAAACCACATTAAACAGTGTCAGCTATTGAGATGCAGTGTTTCTCACATTTATAAGTAGAAAAACTGCGATATCTATTGTGAAAGAGCAAGAAACTGTCGCAATGCTGCAGAAAGCATTGTAAAGTAGCGAGTAAAACGCTTTCTAACGATAGAAGTGCGAAGGTTAGGTTAGATTGAGTTGTGTTAGTTTAAACTAGGTTGCCTCGTTAAACCACCAAAAGAACGTCATCTAACGAGATAGTGTTGTTTTTTGGCGGAGTAGGAAACTGCGATAAGTGAACTATTGTGAAAGCACACACAAAACGGCATAAACTACCGTATACTGTGGTCTATTACCGTTACAAGTGGGAAAATGCTATTTTGTGGTATTCTCCATGAAAGCGCATGCAAGCATCGTGAAACCTTAAGAAACGATGTCATTTAACGAGATACAGCGTTCTGTACTGTTACTAAGTTGGTGAAAAAACTGTGAGGCCATGCAAGTATCGTAATTGTGAAGGAAACAGTGTAAACAGAGCGTTTTTAGATACAAGTGCGAAGGTTAGGTTAGGTTAGGTTATGAAGCGTCATAAAACCGCATTAAAGAATGTCAGTTATTGAGATGCAGTGTTTGTCGCTATTACATGTCGGAAACTGCGATATTCAATGTTTGAAAGCGCATAAAACCGTCGTAATATTGCAGAAAGCATTGTACAGAAGCGAGTGAAGGTTTCTAACAACAGTAGGGCCAAGGTCAGGTTAGGTTTGAGTTATGTTAGTTTTAAGCTAGGTAGCGTCGTGAAACCACCAAAAACGACGTCAGTCTAACGAGATAGTGTTGTTTTGTGGCGAGTACGAAACTGCGGATAAGTGAAATATTGTCAAAGCACACAAAACGGCAAGAACTAGCCAGATACTGTGTCTTGTATTGTTACAAGTGGGAAACCTGCTATTTTGTGGTATTCTCGTGAAAGCGCATGCAAGCATCGTGAAACTTTAAAGAATGATGTCATTAGCGCGAAACAGCGTTCTGTACTGTACTAATGGGGTTGAAAAACTATGAGGCCATGCAATATCGTAATTGTGAAGGAAACAGTGTAACAGAGCGTTTTTAGGTACAAGTGCGAAGGTTAGGTTAGGTTAAGTTATGAAGCGTCATAAAACCGCAATAAACAATGTCAGCTATTGAGATGCAGTGTTTGTCACTCATTACCAGTTCGGAAACTGCAATGATTTAATGTGAAAGAGCATGAAACCGTCGTAATGTTGCAGAAAGCATTGTAAAGGTAGCAAGTGAAACGCTTTCTAACGATAGAAGTGCGAAGGTTAGGTTAGGTTAAGTTATGTTAGTTTAAGCTAGGTAGCGTCGTGAAACCACCAAAACGAATCATCTAACGAGATAGTGTTGTTCTGTTTCGAGTATGAAACTGCGATCGGTGAATACTGTGAAAAGCACACAAAATGACATGAACTGCCAGATACTGCGTCTTGTACCGTTACAAGTGGGAACTGCTATTTCGTGGTATTCTCGTGAAAGCGCATGCAGCATCGTGAAACCTTAAAGAACGATGTCATTTAGCAACACACAGCGTTCCGTACTGTACTATGTGGTGGAAAATTGTGAGGTCATGCAAATATAATAATTGTGAATAAATAGTGTAACAGAGCGTTTTTTTATTTACAAGTGCGAAGGTTAAGTTAGGTCAAGTTATGAAGCGTCTAAAAACCGCGTAAACAATGTCAGCTATTGAGCTTGCAGTGTTTGCACTATTAAAGTCGGAAACTGCGATACCTAATGTGAAAGCGCATGAAACCGTCGTAATAATGCAGAAAACATTGTACAAGTAGCGAGGGAAACGTTTTCTAACATAGTAATTTGAAGGTCTGGTTAAGTTGAGTTATGCTAGTTTAAGCTAGGTAGCGTTGTGAAACCACCAAAAACGACGTCATTCTAACGAGAAATGTTGTTTTGTTACGAGTATGAAACTCGATAGGTGAAATACTGTGAAAGCACACAAAACGACATGAAACTAGCCAGATACTGTCGTCTTGTACAGTTACAAGTGCGAAACTGCGATATTGGTGATATTCTCGTGAAAGCGCATGCAAACATCGTGAAACCTTAAAGAACGATGTCATTAGCGAGATACAACGCTCTGTACTGTACCATGTTGTTAAAGAACTGTGAGGTCATGCAAATATCAAAATTGTGAAGGAAACTGTGTAACAGAGCGTTTTTAGATACAAGTGCGAAGGTTAGGTTAGGGTAAGTTATGACGCGTCATAAAACCGCGTTAAACAATGTCAGTTATTGAGATGCCAGTGTTTGTCACCATTACATGTCGGAAACTGCGATATTCAATGTGAAAGCGCATGAAACTGTGGTAATGTTGCAGAAAGCATGTACAGTAGCGACTGAAATGTTTCCAAACAATAGTAGTTCGAAGGTAAGGTTAGGTTGAGGTATGTTAGTTTAGCTAGGTAGCGTTGTGAAAACCACCAAAAACGACGTCATCTACGAGATAGTGTTGTGTTTGTGGCGAGTACGAAACTGCAATAAGTGAAATATTGTGAAAGCACACAAAACGGCATGAACTAGCCAGATACTGTGTCTTGTACCGTTACAAGTGGGAAACTGCTATTTTGTGGTATTCTCGTGAAAGCGCATGCAAGCATCGTGGAAACCATAAAGAACGATGTAATTTAGCGAGAAACAGCGTTCTGTACTGTACTAAGTTGGTGAAAAACTGTGAGGCCATGCAAATATCGTAATTGTGAAGGAAACAGTGTAACAGAGCGTTTTTAGATACAAGTGCGAAGGTTAGGTTAGGTTAGGTTATGAAGCGTCATAAAACCGCAATAAACAATGTCAGTTATTGAGATGCAGTTGTTTGTCGCTATTACACGGTCGGAAACTGCGATATTCAATGTGAAAGCGCATAAAACCGTCGTAATGTTGCAGAAAGCATGTACAGAAGCGAGTGAAAGGTTTTCTAACAATAGTAGGGCGAAGGTCAGGTTAGGTTGAGTTATGTTAGTTTAAGCTAGGTAGCGTCGTGAAACCACCAAAAACGACGTCATCTAAACGAGATAGTGTTGTTTTGTGGCGAGTACGAAACTGCGATAAGTGAAATATTGTGAAAGCACACAAAACGGCAAGAACTAGCCAGATACTGTGTCTTGTACTGTTACAAGTGGGAAACTGCTATTTTGTGGTAGTCTCGTGAAAAGCGCATGCAAGCATCGTGAAACCTTAAAGAACGATGTCATTTTAGCGCGGAAACAGCGTTCTGTACTGTACTAAGGTGGTGAAAAACTATGAGGCCATGCAAATATCGTAATTGTGAAGGAAACAGTGTAATAGAGCGTTTTTAGATACAAGTGCGAAGGTTTGGTTAGGTTAAGATATGAACCGTCATAAAACCGCATTAAACGCTGTCACCTAGTGAGATGCAGTGTTTTTCACCATTACAAGTCGGAAACAGCGATATCTAATGTGAAAGCGCATGAAACCGTCGTAATGTTGCAGAAAGCATTGTAAAGTAGCGAGTAAAACGTTTTCTAACGATAGAAGTGCGAAGGTTAGGTTAGGTTAGGTTAGGTTAGTTTAAGCTAGGTAGCGTCGTGAAACCACCAAAAACGACGTCATCTAACGAGATAGTGTTGTTTTATTGCGAGTACGAACCTGCGATAGGTGAAATATTGTGAAAGCACACAAAACGGCATGAACAAGCCAGATACTGCGTCTTGTACCGTTACAAGTGCGAAACTGCTATGAAAGCGCATGCAAGCATCGTGAAACCTTAAAGAACGATGTCATTGAGCGAGATACAGCGTTCTGTACTGTACTAAGTTGGTGAAAAACTGTGAGGTCATGCAAATATCGTAATTGTGAAGGAAACAGTGTAATAGAGCGTTTTTAGATACAAGTGCGAAGGTTTGGTTAGGTTAAGATATGAACCGTCATAAAACCGCATTAAACGCTGTCACCTAGTGAGATGCAGTGTTTTTCACCATTACAAGTCGGAAACAGCGATATCTAATGTGAAAGCGCATGAAACCGTCGTAATGTTGCAGAAAGCATTGTAAAGTAGCGAGTAAAACGTTTTCTAACGATAGAAGTGCGAAGGTTAGGTTAGGTTAGGTTAGGTTAGTTTAAGCTAGGTAGCGTCGTGAAACCACCAAAAACGACGTCATCTAACGAGATAGTGTTGTTTTATTGCGAGTACGAACCTGCGATAGGTGAAATATTGTGAAAGCACACAAAACGGCATGAACAAGCCAGATACTGCGTCTTGTACCGTTACAAGTGCGAAACTGCTATGAAAGCGCATGCAAGCATCGTGAAACCTTAAAGAACGATGTCATTGAGCGAGATACAGCGTTCTGTACTGTACTAAGTTGGTGAAAAACTGTGAGGTCATGCAAATATCGTAATTGTGAAGGAAACAGTGTAATAGAGCGTTTTTAGATACAAGTGCGAAGGTTTGGTTAGGTTAAGATATGAACCGTCATAAAACCGCATTAAACGCTGTCACCTAGTGAGATGCAGTGTTTTTCACCATTACAAGTCGGAAACAGCGATATCTAATGTGAAAGCGCATGAAACCGTCGTAATGTTGCAGAAAGCATTGTAAAGTAGCGAGTAAAACGTTTTCTAACGATAGAAGTGCGAAGGTTAGGTTAGGTTAGGTTAGGTTAGTTTAAGCTAGGTAGCGTCGTGAAACCACCAAAAACGACGTCATCTAACGAGATAGTGTTGTTTTATTGCGAGTACGAACCTGCGATAGGTGAAATATTGTGAAAGCACACAAAACGGCATGAACAAGCCAGATACTGCGTCTTGTACCGTTACAAGTGCGAAACTGCTATGAAAGCGCATGCAAGCATCGTGAAACCTTAAAGAACGATGTCATTGAGCGAGATACAGCGTTCTGTACTGTACTAAGTTGGTGAAAAACTGTGAGGTCATGCAAATATCGTAATTGTGAAGGAAACAGTGTAATAGAGCGTTTTTAGATACAAGTGCGAAGGTTTGGTTAGGTTAAGATATGAACCGTCATAAAACCGCATTAAACGCTGTCACCTAGTGAGATGCAGTGTTTTTCACCATTACAAGTCGGAAACAGCGATATCTAATGTGAAAGCGCATGAAACCGTCGTAATGTTGCAGAAAGCATTGTAAAGTAGCGAGTAAAACGTTTTCTAACGATAGAAGTGCGAAGGTTAGGTTAGGTTAGGTTAGGTTAGTTTAAGCTAGGTAGCGTCGTGAAACCACCAAAAACGACGTCATCTAACGAGATAGTGTTGTTTTATTGCGAGTACGAACCTGCGATAGGTGAAATATTGTGAAAGCACACAAAACGGCATGAACAAGCCAGATACTGCGTCTTGTACCGTTACAAGTGCGAAACTGCTATGAGAAAGCGCATGCAAGCATCGTGAAACCTTAAAGAACGATGTCATTGAGCGAGATACAGCGTTCTGTACTGTACTAAGTTGGTGAAAAACTGTGAGGTCATGCAAATATCGTAATTGTGAAGGAAACAGTGTAATAGAGCGTTTTTAGATACAAGTGCGAAGGTTTGGTTAGGTTAAGATATGAACCGTCATAAAACCGCATTAAACGCTGTCACCTAGTGAGATGCAGTGTTTTTCACCATTACAAGTCGGAAACAGCGATATCTAATGTGAAAGCGCATGAAACCGTCGTAATGTTGCAGAAAGCATTGTAAAGTAGCGAGTAAAACGTTTTCTAACGATAGAAGTGCGAAGGTTAGGTTAGGTTAGGTTAGGTTAGTTTAAGCTAGGTAGCGTCGTGAAACCACCAAAAACGACGTCATCTAACGAGATAGTGTTGTTTTATTGCGAGTACGAACCTGCGATAGGTGAAATATTGTGAAAGCACACAAAACGGCATGAACAAGCCAGATACTGCGTCTTGTACCGTTACAAGTGCGAAACTGCTATGAAAGCGCATGCAAGCATCGTGAAACCTTAAAGAACGATGTCATTGAGCGAGATACAGCGTTCTGTACTGTACTAAGTTGGTGAAAAACTGTGAGGTCATGCAAATATCGTAATTGTGAAGGAAACAGTGTAATAGAGCGTTTTTAGATACAAGTGCGAAGGTTTGGTTAGGTTAAGATATGAACCGTCATAAAACCGCATTAAACGCTGTCACCTAGTGAGATGCAGTGTTTTTCACCATTACAAGTCGGAAACAGCGATATCTAATGTGAAAGCGCATGAAACCGTCGTAATGTTGCAGAAAGCATTGTAAAGTAGCGAGTAAAACGTTTTCTAACGATAGAAGTGCGAAGGTTAGGTTAGGTTAGGTTAGGTTAGTTAAGCTAGGTAGCGTCGTGAAACCACCAAAAACGACGTCATCTAACGAGATAGTGTTGTTTTATTGCGAGTACGAACCTGCGATAGGTGAAATATTGTGAAAGCACACAAAACGGCATGAACAAGCCAGATACTGCGTCTTGTACCGTTACAAGTGCGAAACTGCTATGAAAGCGCATGCAAGCATCGTGAAACCTTAAAGAACGATGTCATTGAGCGAGATACAGCGTTCTGTACTGTACTAAGTTGGTGAAAAACTGTGAGGTCATGCAAATATCGTAATTGTGAAGGAAACAGTGTAATAGAGCGTTTTTAGATACAAGTGCGAAGGTTTGGTTAGGTTAAGATATGAACCGTCATAAAACCGCATTAAACGCTGTCACCTAGTGAGATGCAGTGTTTTTCACCATTACAAGTCGGAAACAGCGATATCTAATGTGAAAGCGCATGAAACCGTCGTAATGTTGCAGAAAGCATTGTAAAGTAGCGAGTAAAACGTTTTCTAACGATAGAAGTGCGAAGGTTAGGTTAGGTTAGGTTAGGTTAGTTTAAGCTAGGTAGCGTCGTGAAACCACCAAAAACGACGTCATCTAACGAGATAGTGTTGTTTTATTGCGAGTACGAACCTGCGATAGGTGAAATATTGTGAAAGCACACAAAACGGCATGAACAAGCCAGATACTGCGTCTTGTACCGTTACAAGTGCGAAACTGCTATGAAAGCGCATGCAAGCATCGTGAAACCTTAAAGAACGATGTCATTGAGCGAGATACAGCGTTCTGTACTGTACTAAGTTGGTGAAAAACTGTGAGGTCATGCAAATATCGTAATTGTGAAGGAAACAGTGTAATAGAGCGTTTTTAGATACAAGTGCGAAGGTTTGGTTAGGTTAAGATATGAACCGTCATAAAACCGCATTAAACGCTGTCACCTAGTGAGATGCAGTGTTTTTCACCATTACAAGTCGGAAACAGCGATATCTAATGTGAAAGCGCATGAAACCGTCGTAATGTTGCAGAAAGCATTGTAAAGTAGCGAGTAAAACGTTTTCTAACGATAGAAGTGCGAAGGTTAGGTTAGGTTAGGTTAGGTTAGTTTAAGCTAGGTAGCGTCGTGAAACCACCAAAAACGACGTCATCTAACGAGATAGTGTTGTTTTATTGCGAGTACGAACCTGCGATAGGTGAAATATTGTGAAAGCACACAAAACGGCATGAACAAGCCAGATACTGCGTCTTGTACCGTTACAAGTGCGAAACTGCTATGAAAGCGCATGCAAGCATCGTGAAACCTTAAAGAACGATGTCATTGAGCGAGATACAGCGTTCTGTACTGTACTAAGTTGGTGAAAAACTGTGAGGTCATGCAAATATCGTAATTGTGAAGGAAACAGTGTAATAGAGCGTTTTTAGATACAAGTGCGAAGGTTTGGTTAGGTTAAGATATGAACCGTCATAAAACCGCATTAAACGCTGTCACCTAGTGAGATGCAGTGTTTTTCACCATTACAAGTCGGAAACAGCGATATCTAATGTGAAAGCGCATGAAACCGTCGTAATGTTGCAGAAAGCATTGTAAAGTAGCGAGTAAAACGTTTTCTAACGATAGAAGTGCGAAGGTTAGGTTAGGTTAGGTTAGGTTAGTTTAAGCTAGGTAGCGTCGTGAAACCACCAAAAACGACGTCATCTAACGAGATAGTGTTGTTTTATTGCGAGTACGAACCTGCGATAGGTGAAATATTGTGAAAGCACACAAAACGGCATGAACAAGCCAGATACTGCGTCTTGTACCGTTACAAGTGCGAAACTGCTATGAAAGCGCATGCAAGCATCGTGAAACCTTAAAGAACGATGTCATTGAGCGAGATACAGCGTTCTGTACTGTACTAAGTTGGTGAAAAACTGTGAGGTCATGCAAATATCGTAATTGTGAAGGAAACAGTGTAATAGAGCGTTTTTAGATACAAGTGCGAAGGTTTGGTTAGGTTAAGATATGAACCGTCATAAAACCGCATTAAACGCTGTCACCTAGTGAGATGCAGTGTTTTTCACCATTACAAGTCGGAAACAGCGATATCTAATGTGAAAGCGCATGAAACCGTCGTAATGTTGCAGAAAGCATTGTAAAGTAGCGAGTAAAACGTTTTCTAACGATAGAAGTGCGAAGGTTAGGTTAGGTTAGGTTAGGTTAGTTTAAGCTAGGTAGCGTCGTGAAACCACCAAAAACGACGTCATCTAACGAGATAGTGTTGTTTTATTGCGAGTACGAACCTGCGATAGGTGAAATATTGTGAAAGCACACAAAACGGCATGAACAAGCCAGATACTGCGTCTTGTACCGTTACAAGTGCGAAACTGCTATGAAAGCGCATGCAAGCATCGTGAAACCTTAAAGAACGATGTCATTGAGCGAGATACAGCGTTCTGTACTGTACTAAGGTGGTGAAAAACTATGAGTGCCAGCAAATATCGTAATTGTGAAGGAAACAGTGTAACAGAGCGTTTTTAGGTACAAGTGCGAAAGTTAGGTTAGGTTAAGTTATGAAGCGTCATAAAAACCACATTAAACCATGTCAGCTATTGAGATGCAGTGTTTGTCACTATACCAGTAGGAAACTGCAATATTTAATGTGAAAGAGCATGAAACCGTCGTAATGTGTCAGAAAGCATTGTAAAGTAGCAAGTGAAACACTTTCTACCGATAGAAGTGCGAAGGTTAGGTTAGGTTAAGTTATGTTAGTTTAAGCTAGGTAGCGTCGTGAAACCACCAAAAACGACGTCATCTAACGAGATAGTGTTGTTCTGTTGCGAGTACGAAACTGCGATAGGTGAAATATTGTGAAAGCACACAAAACGGCATGAACTAGCCAGATACTGCGTCTTGTACCGTTACAAGTGCGAAACTGCTATTTGGTATTCTGAAAGCGCATGCAAGCATCGTGAAACCTTAAAGAACGATGTCATTTAGCGAGATACAGCGTTCTGTACTGTACTAAGTTGGTGAAAAACTGTGAGGTCATGCAAATATCGTAATTGTGAAGGAAACAGTGTAACAGAGCGTTTTTAGATACAAGTGCGAAGGTTAGGTTAGGTTAAGTTATGAAGCGTCATAAAACCGCGTAAACAAGTCAGCTCTTGAGTTGCAGTGTTTGTCAACTATTACAAGTCGGAAACTGCGATACCTAAGTGAAAGCGCATGAAACCGTCGTAATATAGCAGAAAACATTGTACAGTAGCGAGGGAAACGTTTTCTAACAAAGTAGTTGAAGGTCAGGTTAAGTTGAGTTATGTTAGTTTAAGCTAGGTAGCGTCGTGAAACCACCAAAAACGACGTCATCTAACGAGATAGTGTTGTTTTGTTACGAGTACGAAACTGCGATAGGTGAAATATTGTGAAAGCACACAAAACGGCATGAACTAGCCAGATACTGCGTCTTGTACCGTTACAAGTGCGAAACTGCTATATTGTGATATTCTCGTGAAAGCGCATGCAAGCATCGTGAAACCTTAAAGAACGATGTCATTGAGCGAGATACAGCGTTCTGTACTGTACTAAGTTGGTGAAAAACTGTGAGGTCATGCAAATATCGTAATTGTGAAGGAAACAGTGTAATAGAGCGTTTTTAGATACAAGTGCGAAGGTTTGGTTAGGTTAAGATATGAACCGTCATAAAACCGCATTAAACGCTGTCACCTAGTGAGATGCAGTGTTTTTCACCATTACAAGTCGGAAACAGCGATATCTAATGTGAAAGCGCATGAAACCGTCGTAATGTTGCAGAAAGCATTGTAAAGTAGCGAGTAAAACGTTTTCTAACGATAGAAGTGCGAAGGTTAGGTTAGGTTAGGTTAGGTTAGTTAAGCTAGGTAGCGTCGTGAAACCACCAAAAACGACGTCATCTAACGAGATAGTGTTGTTTTATTGCGAGTACGAACCTGCGATAGGTGAAATATTGTGAAAGCACACAAAACGGCATGAACAAGCCAGATACTGCGTCTTGTACCGTTACAAGTGCGAAACTGCTATGAAAGCGCATGCAAGCATCGTGAAACCTTAAAGAACGATGTCATTGAGCGAGATACAGCGTTCTGTACTGTACTAAGTTGGTGAAAAACTGTGAGGTCATGCAAATATCGTAATTGTGAAGGAAACAGTGTAATAGAGCGTTTTTAGATACAAGTGCGAAGGTTTGGTTAGGTTAAGATATGAACCGTCATAAAACCGCATTAAACGCTGTCACCTAGTGAGATGCAGTGTTTTTCACCATTACAAGTCGGAAACAGCGATATCTAATGTGAAAGCGCATGAAACCGTCGTAATGTTGCAGAAAGCATTGTAAAGTAGCGAGTAAAACGTTTTCTAACGATAGAAGTGCGAAGGTTAGGTTAGGTTAGGTTAGGTTAGTTTAAGCTAGGTAGCGTCGTGAAACCACCAAAAACGACGTCATCTAACGAGATAGTGTTGTTTTATTGCGAGTACGAAACTGCGATAGGTGAAATACTGTGAAAGCACACAAAACGACATGAACTAGCCAGATACTGCGTCTTGTACCGTTACAAGTGCGAAACTGCTATATTGTGATATTCTCGTGAAAGCGCATGCAAACATTGTGAAACCTTAAAGAACGATGTCATTTAGCGAGATACATCGCTCTGTACTGTACCATGTTGGTAAAAAACTGTGAGGTCATGCAAATATTGTAATTGTGAAGGAAACAGTGTAACAGAGCGTTTTTAGATACAAGTGCGAAGGTTAGGTTAGGGTAAGTTATGAAGCGTCATAAAACCACATTAAACAGTGTCAGCTATTGAGATGCAGTGTTTCTCACATTTATAAGCAGAAAACTGCGATATCTATTGTGAAAGAGCAAGAAACTGTCGCAATGTTGCAGAAAGCATTGTTAAAGTAGCGAGTAAACGCTTTCTTACTATCAAGACGATCGAGACCAGGGACTGCTTCGAACGAATACGGTTTATTTGAAGAAGTGAAGTAGCGCTCGCTCGCTCCAGGCAGCAGTCTTCTTTCTTCTTCTTCCGGCGTTTGATGATGATATTTTATAGGCTCCCGCCCGCCCAAGATGAAATGTGATAAGCTCTGGCGGGCTATTTGAAACAACCTTCCATTGGGTATATGTGGTTCACCGATCTTCTTAGAAGCTCTTTTTTTGCCTGTGCGAAGGAGACAAGCTCTTGCGATTTCGTCTTGCCCAGGTAGTGCTTTTGAATCCGGCACATTTTCCAAAATGTTCTTGGAGCCTTGTCCTCAACCAACACGATGTCACCCGGTGAGAGTGGTTTTGCTTGCCGTGTATTGGCTTTGACCGTAGCTCCTCTTTCCTTGATATATTCTTGATGCCATCTTTTCCACCAAGCGCGCACGAGTTTGCATCTGCGTCGCCATGCGTCTTCAATGTCACCGTTGTATAGTCTTGTTTGTCCGTCTTGAAGCTGCCGCCGTCCACCTATGATGTCTGCCGGCGTTAGTGGCATTGGCTCATCAGGTTCTCCATATACGTAAGTCAATGGTCGATTGTTGAGTGTTCCTTCAACTTCTGCTACAATAGTGCGTAGCTCCTCTACCGAAGCTGTGCTTTTCGATATTATTTTTCGCATCGACGTCTTCAAGCTTCTTATGAGGCGCTCGTAAAATCCTACCCACCATGGCGCGCACTTGGCTATTGTTTTCCATTTAATTTGTTGGCCACTGCAGTAATTCTTTAAGACCTCGTTGTCAATTGTTTCGAGCATTCTGTTGATTTCCTTTCCAGCTTTATAAATGTTTTGGCGTTGTCCGAGTATATTACGGCTGGTATTCCCCTTCGAGCTGTAAAATCGTCGAAATGCTTGTAAAAACCTCGACGATGACAAATCGTTGGTAACTTCCAAGTGTACTCCTCTTGTTACTGCGCAGGTGAATATCAGTACATATTGCTTCACAATCTGGTACTTGTCCTTTGCGTAAAGAGGTCCTGTGAAGTCAACTCCCGTAACTTTGAATGGCTCTGCTTCAGTGACTCTGTCTGCCGGAAGTGGAGGTATGTCTTGAGTCGCCGGTCTGGAGTTATGCCTCTTGCAGACGACACATTTGTTTAGAACTCTTTTCACTGCTTGTCTACCCTGCAATATCCAGAACTTAGTTCGAAGTTGCGCTAGCGTCACTTGAACTCCTCCGTGTGATACCATTTTATGCACGTGACGTATTAGCAGTTCCGTGAAATGTTCATCCTTTGGAATTACTATTACGTGCTTGTTGAATTCTTGGCTGCAACTGCAGTCGTCCTTTCTGTCTGATGATTCCATCGTCATCAAGGTAGACTTCGTGTCCATTAATTTCAAATGATCTATCGTTTGAATAGGCCTCACCCTTTGTTTGTCTGTCTATTTTTGTCTATATTTGGGTCTGTCTTATCCAGTATTTCTCTGCATTTGTTACCTCTTTTCGTGTCAACGGCCCTTTGTGATTTTCTTTTCTTGTGTTGTTTATGAATCTGAACACCCATGCTGTCACTCTTATAAGCCGTCCGTATGATGAATACCTTTCGATTTCCAAGATTGGCGCAATTTCGGATCTTCCATGCATTGGTGACATTGTGTTTTATGCTGGTCTTCCACGTCTGTATTTGTGCGAATTATGCTTACTAAGTTCTTTTCCAGTGATGATATCCATTCGGGACCATTCCACCATAACTTTGACGTTATCAATGCCTTTGCGCTTATTTCCTCGTGTAAGTAGGTCAGCAGGGTTGTCGTCACTTTGAACGAATGACCAGCTTGCTTGAAGTGTTTTTAGATGCGGAAGCATCTTATACTCGCGCCTTGTAGTGCGCCGTCCGCACCGCTTCTCGAACATTCGACAGCTGACGCGCGCGCATGCGCCGTCGCGTCGTCTCCCACCATCTGTGCCGCGCGCGCTTCTCCTTCGAGAACATTCGACAGCTGACAGCGCATGCGCCGTCGCGCCGTCGCCATCTGTGCCACGCGCGCGCTTCTCCTTAAAGAACATTCGACAGCTGACAGCGCATGCGCCGTCGCGCTGTATATATACTCAAGGTCGGCGCTCGCTCGCTCAGTTGCCGCTCGTCCGTTGGTTTGTACGGCGCGTCGACGTCCGAAGTCCCGTGAAATGAATGCCAACGAATCCACAAACACAATGATCGACGTCCCTTCGACCAGCGCCGCCCTTTCGCATACGTGTGTACGTGTTCACTCATTTAACACCCCCTCCTACAACCACGTTAACCAATTTAGCCATCGACGCAAGTAAGTCGCAATTTAACACCCCATTTCACAACCACGTTAACCAATTTAGCCATCGACCCAAGTAAGTCGCACTTTAACACCCCGTTAATCAATTATATGCTCCGCATCCTCCTCAGTGTTCCCCCGAGGGAAGCTGCGGGCAATTTTTTTCTCTAATTTCTGCGATTCTGTTGGCAACAAACTGATCTCTTTTGCTTGTTCCCTTGATCCAGTGCAGCACAATCATCGAGTCCGTCCAGCAGTGTATTTCCTGAAAGCTTTCGTTGAAGTGACCTTTGATGTAGTCGCATAATCTTGATGCTACCACCGCTGCCATCACTTCAAGTCGCGCCAATGTCAGCTCTTTAATTGAAGCTACGCGGCTTTTTGCTGCTACTAGCCTTGATTCTTTGCTTCCATCGTGGTATACTGCTATCAAGTATGCTGCCGCTCCGTATGCTAATGGACTTGCGTCGGCAAAATATATGCAGCTTGTATGCTTGTACTGGTTGATTCTTGCTTGCGTAGCATCGTGGGATTTCTAGAACTCGAAAAACCTCCGCTTCAGACGTAAGGTTCTTCCATTTGTCGCATTCATCTTTAGGGAGCTTGTCGTCTCACGTTACGTTCATTTTCCACAGTCTCTGCAGTCCTATTTTCGCACGTACTGTGAATGGCGACAAAAAACCGAGTGGGTCAATTATCTTCGCTGTGGTTTGTAACACAGCCCTTTTGTCAAGTGCGTTGTATCT
>WOVY01014210.1:0-27109 GCA_013436015.1 Rhipicephalus annulatus | reverse complement strand
TTGTGGTATTCTCGTGAAAGCGCATGCAAGCATCGTGAAACCATAAAGAACGATGTAATTACGAGAAACAGCGTTCTGTACTGTACTAAGTTGGTGAAAAACTGTGAGGCCATGCAATATCGTAATTGTGAAGGAAACAGTGTAACAGAGCGTTTTTAGATACAAGTGCGAAGGATAGCTTAGGTTAAGTTATGAAGCGTCATAAACCGCACTTAAACAATGTCAGCTATTGAGATGCAGTGTTTGTCACTATTACAAGTTGGAAACAGCGATATTAATGTGAAAGCGCATGAAACTGTCGTAATGTTGCAGAAAGCATTGTAAAGTAGCAAGTGAAAACTTTTTTTAATGATAGAAGTGCGAAGGTCAGTTTAGGGTAAGTTATGTTAGTTTAAGCTAGGTAGCGTCGTGAAACCACCAATAACGACGACATCTAACGAGATAGTGTTGTTTTGTTACGAGTACGAAACTGCGATAGGTGAAATACTGTGAAAGCACACAAAACGACATGAACTAGCCAGATACTGCGTCTTGTACCGTTACAAGTGCGAAACTGCTATATTGTGATAGTCCTCGTAAAGCGCATACAAACATTGTGAAACGTTAAAGAACGATGTCATTTAGCGAGATACATCGCTCTGTACTGTACCATGTTGGTAAAAAACTGTGAGGTCATGCAAATATGTAATTGTGAAGGAAACAGTGTAACAGAGCGTTTTTAGATACAAGTGCGACGGTTAGGTTAGGGTAAGTTAGAAGCGTCATAAAACCACATTAAACAGTGTCAGCTATTGAGATGCAGTGTTCTCACATTTATAAGCAGAAAACTGCGATATCTATTGTGAAGAGCAAGAAACTGTCGCAATGTTGCAGAAAGCATGGTAAAGTAGCGAGTAAAACGCTTTCTCTACTATCAAGACGATCGAGACCAGGGACTGCCTTCGAACGAATACGGTTTATTTGAAGAAGTGAAGTAGCGCTCGCTCGCTCCAGGCAGCAGTCTTCATTTCTTCTTCTTCCGGCGTTTGATGATGATATTTTATAGGCTCCCGCCCGCCCAAGATGAAATGTGATAAGCTCTGGCGGGCTATTTGAAACAACCTTCCATTGGGTATATGTGGTTCACCGATCTTCTTAGAAGCTCTTTTTTGCCTGTGCGAAGGAGACAAGCTCTTGCGATTTCGTCTTGCCCAGGGTAGTGCTTTTGAATCCGGCACATTTTCCAAAATGTTCTTGGAGCCTTGTCCTCAACCAACACGATGTCACCCGGTGAGAGTGGTTTTGCTTGCCGTGTATTGGCTTTGACCGTAGCTCCTATTTCCTTGATATATTCTTGATGCCATCT
The DNA here is from genome assembly GCA_013436015.1 of Rhipicephalus annulatus. Lineage (NCBI taxonomy): Eukaryota > Metazoa > Arthropoda > Arachnida > Ixodida > Ixodidae > Rhipicephalus > Rhipicephalus annulatus. The sequence goes on along the minus strand of WOVY01014210.1, from coordinate 25,764 downwards.
TTTCCACCAAGCGCGCACGAGTTTGCATCTGCGTCGCCATGCGTCTTCAATGTCACCGTTGTATAGTCTTGTTTGTCCGTCTTGAAGCTGCCGCCGTCCACCTATGATGTCTGCCGGCGTTAGTGGCATTGGCTCATCAGGTTCTCCATATACGTAAGTCAATGGTCGATTGTTGAGTGTTCCTTCAACTTCTGCTACAATAGTGCGTAGCTCCTCTACCGAAGCTGTGCTTTTCGATATTATTTTTCGCATCGACGTCTTCAAGCTTCTTATGAGGCGCTCGTAAAATCCTCCCCACCATGGCGCGCACTTGGCTATTGTTTTCCATTTAATTTGTTGGCCACTGCAGTAATTCTTTAAGACCTCGTTGTTAATTGTTTCGAGCATTCTGTTGATTTCCTTTCCAGCTTTTATAAATGTTTTGGCGTTGTCCGAGTATATTACGGCTGGTATTCCCCTTCGAGCTGTAAATAGTCGAAATGCTTGTAAAAACCTCGACGATGACAAATCGTTGGTAACTTCCAAGTGTACTCCTCTTGTTACCGCGCAGGTGAATATCAGTACATATTGCTTCACAATCTGGTACTTGTCCTTTGCGTAAAGAGGTCCTGTGAAGTCAACTCCCGTAACTTTGAATGGCTCTGCTTCAGTGACTCTGTCTGCCGGAAGTGGAGGTATGTCTTGAGTCGCCGGTCTGGAGTTATGCCTCTTGCAGACGACACATTTGTTTAGAACTCTTTTCACTGCTTGTCTACCCTGCAATATCCAGAACTTAGTTCGAAGTTGCGCTAGCGTCACTTGAACTCCTCCGTCTGATACCATTTTATGCACGTGACGTATTAGCAGTTCCGTGAAATGTTCATCCTTTGGAATTACTATTACGTGCTTGTTGAATTCTTGGCTGCACTGCAGTCGTCCTTTCTGTCTGATGATTCCATCGTCATCAAGGTAGACTTCGTGTCCATTAATTTCAAATGATCGATCGTTTGAATAGGCCTCACCCTTTGTTTGTCTGTCTATTTTTGTCTATAATTGGGTCTGTCTTATCCAGTATTTCTCTGCATTTGTTACCTCTTTTCGTGTCAACGGCCCTTTGTGATTTTCTTTTCTTGTGTTGTTTATGAATCTGAACACCCATGCTGTCACTCTTATAAGCCGTCCGTATGATGAATACCTTTCGATTTCCAAGATTGGCGCAATTTCGGATCTTTCCATGCATTGGTGACATTGTGTTTTATGCTGGTCTTCCACGTCTGTATTTGTGCCAATTATGCTTACTAAGTTCTTTTCCAGTGATGATATCCATTCGGGACCATTCCACCATAACTTTGACGTTATCAATGCCTTTGCGCTTATTCCTCGTGTAAGTAGGTCAGCAGGGTTGTCGTCACTTTGAACGAATGACCAGCTTGCTTGGAGTGTTTTTAGATGCGGAAGCATCTTATACTCGCGCCTTGTAGTGCGCCGTCCGCACCGCTTCTCGAACATTCGACGGCTGACGCGCGCGCATGCGCCGTCGCGCCGTCGCCCACCATCTGTGCCGCGCGCGCTTCTCCTTCGAGAACATTCGACAGCTGACAGCGCATGCGCCGTCGCGCCGTCGCCATCTGTGCCACGCGCGCGCTTCTCTTTAAAGAACATTCGACAGCTGACAGCGCATGCGCCGTCGCGCTGTATATATACTCAAGGTGGCGCTCGCTCGCTCAGTTGCCGCTCGTCCGTTGGTTTGTACGGCGCGTCGACGTCCGAAGTCACCGTGAAATGAATGCCAACGAATCCACAAACACAATGATCGACGTCCCTTCGACCAGCGCCGCCCTTTCGCATACGTGTGTACGTGTTCACTCATTTAACACCCCCTCCTACAACCACGTTAACCAATTTAGCCATCGACGCAAGTAAGTCGCAATTTAACACCCAATTTCACAACCACGTTAACCAATTTAGCCATCGACCCAAGTAAGTCGCACTTTAACACCCCGTTAATCAATTATATGCTCCGCATCCTCCTCAGTGTTCCCCCGAGGGAAGCTGCGGGCAATTTTTTTTCTCTAATTTCTGCGATTTTGTTGGCAACAAACTGATCTCTTTTGCTTGTTCCCTTGATCCAGTGCAGCACAATCATCGAGTCCGTCCAGCAGTGTATTTCCTGAAAGCTTTCGTTGAAGTGACCTTTGATGTAGTCGCATAATCTTGATGCTACCACCGCTGCCATCACTTCAAGTCGCGCCAATGTCAGCTCTTTAATTGAAGCTACACGGCTTTTTGCTGCTACTAGCCTTGATTATTTGCTTCCATCGTAGTATACTGCTATCAAGTATGCTGCCGCTCCGTATGCTAATGGACTTGCGTCGGCAAATATATGCAGCTTGTATGCTTGTACTGGTTGATTCTTGCTTGCGTAGCATCGTGGGATTTCTAGAACTCGAAAAACCTCCGCTTCAGACGTAAGGTTCTTCCATTTGTCGCATTCATCTTTAGGGAGCTTGTCGTCTCACGTTACGTTCATTTTCCACAGTCTCTGCAGTCCTATTTTCGCACGTACTGTGAATGGCGACAAAAAACCGAGTGGGTCAATTATCTTCGCTGTGGTTTGTAACACAGCCCTTTTTGTCAAGTGCGTTGTATCTGTTAATAAATTCCACTTTTCAATAGGGAAGCAAATCATGTCCTTTGAGTGTTTCCATATCAAGCCCAGAAGCATTGTAAATCCTCTAGATCGAATATCTATGTGAGAATCGTCTCTTTCGTTTTCATCAATTATTTTGTTTAATCGCTCTTCATTGGACGTCCATTTTCTCAAATTCATCGCTGCCTCTCTGAACACTTGCTTTGCCTCTTTGTACAACTTAACTGCTTCATCAAGCGTTGCTGCTCCCAAAATGACATCATCCACGTAGATCGCTTTCTGCAGTGTCCTTGTCGTATCAGGAAACTGGTCTTCCACTTGTTTCAAATGGTGTTTAATTGTAGCTGCCAGTATAAACGTGCTTGGTGTTGTTCCGAACGTTACTCTTTTCATGCGCCATGTTTGCATTTCATTCATTGACCTTCCTTCAGCGTCATGCTTCCACCACAGAAATCTCATTGCATCTCTATCCTCTTCATGTATAGAGATTTGTAGAAATGCCTTTTCAACATCTCCAACTAACGCCACCTTTTCTTTTCGGAAATTATTGAGCAGCGATAGCATGTCCTCATTCAAATTGGGTCCTGCCTCTAGGTTCTCGTTTAGAGACATGCCTTTTCTAGAATGTGATGAGGCGGCAAACACTACTCGAACCTTTGTTGTGGCTCGGTCCTCTCTAATGATCGCATGATGTGGCATGTAGTAGCAAAGTGCATTTGGCTGTTCTGATGGCTCTTGGACCTCCTCTGCGACTCCTAATTCCATGTACTCTGATATAGCTTTGTCGTAGCGATACAGCATGCCTTAATTTTTTTGCAGCCTTTTAGTCAGTTGCTGTAGTCTTTTTATCGCATTTTCCTTGTTGCTTTCCAAGTTTACGTCCTGTTTCCATGGCAAGCTGACTTGATAGCGACCGTTTTGTTGTACAATCTTGCGCTCGAATTCTTCGACCACTTCATTTCTGGTGTTATCCAAACTATTTCTTGTGATCCCCATTGACTCCAGTCTCCAGAACTTCTGTAGCTCTTGCTGGAGTTCTGTCTCCGCAGCTTCGACCTTCAGAACCATGACTGCTTGATTATGTGTTAGTTTTGTCTTGCTTTGCTCTGACGGCCCTTGCAGTACCCATCCCAGTATAGTTTCTACAGCCATCAGTCTGTCCTCGGTTCTTTGAGTTCTACCAGTAAAAAATTCCCAATAATAGTCTGAGCCGATCAGTAGTTCTACAGAATTTGTTGCAGTCGTCTTGGTCCTGTGATCAGCCACTTGCATATTTAGCAGTTTCATTTTCTCGCTGAGTTTCTTAGTTGGAGTGGGTATACAACTGTGCGAGATGGCGTCGACTTGTAACGCTTCAATCACTGTTAACGTGCTTGTTTCTCGTGATCGTACAGTCACTTGCACCACGTTCATTAGTTTGACCTTTTCGTCTCCTCTAAATGAAGCAATCGTCAGCCTTTCCTGTCGCAACACCTTCGCACCTATTTCTTTCGCTAATCCCGCTTCAATAAATGAACGTTGACTTCCGCTGTCTAATAACAAACGGCAATGTCGGCCACATGTTTCTCCTTCTACGCACGCTACAGCCGTCTGCAAAAGCACAAACTTATGCTTGATATTTTCGGTTGCTTGTAGCGTAGATGTCGTCGCTTCGGCTTGCGCTGTTGAGACCAGCTCTGCCCTTGTTTTCTGCATCACCGTTCTACACACTGACGTGGCATGTCGTCCCTTGCATTGCTTGCACTTTACTTGGGCCTTGCAAATACGTGCAGTGTGGTTTGGTCGCGTGCATCTGAAGCATGCTCTATTTTCGGTAAGCATAGCTTTCTTTTCATTCATTGGAATGCTCCTACGACAGTTTTCGGTTGCGTGGGATTTCTGCTTGCAGAATAAGCATATTCTGTCCGCTGAGCTATAGAAGCTTGAAGTTGTGCGCATCTGTCCGCGGTTCTCTCTTGGTTTTGCAGTTATCCTCTCTTGTTCACGTTGTGTTTCTTCACGAAAAGCCGCTTGCTCTCTTAAGAATAACATAAGCCTGTCCAGCTTTTCCTCGCACGCCTTTCCCGTTGCGTTGTTTTGCTCGCCGTTTTCTGAAGCTGAGCTGCTTCTCATAGCCTCTTTTGACTTGAACTGCACTGATAATTCTGGTGGAATTGCTCTTTTCAATACCGGTAATAACATCGGCGCATAGCTCTCGGTTTCCACTTTTAGTGACTTGAGTGCCAATATGTTAACTTGCACTCTCTGTACTAGCCTATTTAAGTCATCGGTATCTTGAACAGACCTCACTTTCTCCAAACTCAATAGCTCATTCATGTGCATTTCAATGGAATGTTCTCGATTGCCGAACGTTTTTTGCAGTATTTTGATTGCGTTATCATAATTTTCCTCTGCCGAGTACTGAAGTCCTTCAATAGCAGCCGCAGCTTTTCCGGTTAGTGAGACAAGGCTCGCCGACCATCTCTCCACGTCGTCCACCTCGCCCAGATCGGCTTCCCTGAACTTGTGCCAATCGGTGAGGAGCTGACGTCGTTTGGTCGTTCCGTCGACCACACGAGCGTGGGCGAGCGGTATCGTGACTTCGACGATGTAGTGGTCGCTTCCGAGATTCCAGCCCGTGTTCTTCCATCGCGCAGTCCCGCCTCGCGGCAGATGCACGAACGAAAGATCGGGCGTGGTGTCTCTGGCTGTCGACGTTCCGATTCGCGTTGGTTGTGCCGGGTCGGTGAGCAGCTCGAAGCTCGCTTCCTCGGCGTCTTCCAGTAATCTCTTTCCCTTCACCGTTGTGCGAGTGTACCCCAGTTCCTCGTGCGGTGCGTTAAAGTCCCCGCAGACGACCGCCGCGGCCCCAGAGCCGTGGGCGGCGTCGCGGATCTTGTGCAACAGGGTCTTGAATCTTTGGTTTCCGTGTTGTGGGTTGCTATATACATTTGCTATGTACACCGTGGTCGAGGTCTTGTTCTTGCCTCTTCCCTTCTTGCCTGCAATGATGATTTCCGTCACGTTGGCTTCGATGGCGGAGTCTTTGTAGTTTAGGATTTCGTCCTTGCCTACGCTCGTGATACCTTTCCTCACAAACGTGCACACGCCCTGCGCGGCGCCTTTCCCACAGGTGCGGGCGCTCGGCGGGCGGGCGTACGCTCGGTAACCCGGCAGCGAGGTGATCTTGGGGTCTTCAGCGTGTGTTTCCTGGATCGCTATCACGTCGGGAAGCTCCTTCTGATCAAGCGACCGCAGGTGCTGTTGAAGTACTGCCTTGCGGCACCGGTAGCCGTAAGCGTTCCAGTGCCACATCACTATCCGATCTCCTTGGGGCCGTCTATCCATGTTTGGGTAGGGTTTCCACCTGAATTTGGGCTCCTTTACCAATCATGTTGAATTGGCTCACTATGAATTTCTTCAGGTCTTCGATTGATTGCTTCACCTCGGCGAATTCTTTCTTTACCTCAGCAAATCCTCTCTCGACTTTGATCTCCAGGGCGCCCACCCGTGCGGTGAGGGAGCCGATCTCCCTGTCGTGTTTCACCAGGCGCGCGTTTATCTGCCTGATTCTCGTTTCGTAGTCAAACCCGCCGCTAGATCGCGACGCCGGGTCGGTGATGTCCTCTTCTTGCTGGAATCTTTCGTCCTCGCTGTCGGTGAGGGGAGCCGGGGCCCGCTTCCGAAGCTTGAGTGGTGTTGGACTGAACGTCGGCGTTCGCGGCGGCGTCGGCGTTTTCGGTGGAGCCGGTGGCGATGATGTTGCCGTTGGTAGCGTGATCTTCTCGACCGGTGGCTTGGCGCCCAGCGCCGTGAAGCTGGCCGGCTTTGGTGCCGATCCTAGCGTCCACGTGGGAGTCGCCTTCAGCCGTTCTTGTGCAGCCAGGAGCTTGTCGATAGTCTCCTGCTGTTTCTTGATAGTTTCCTGAAGTATTTGGATAGTGCTCTCCAATTGCTTCATCCTTTCTCCTTGCGGGGAAGCTTGCTTGGCCGTTGGCATGGCCGGACTGCCGTTCGTTTCGCGCGCACCACCCGCCCGCGCGCCGCCGCTAGGGGCGCCCCCGACATTCCCGCCAGGGGCGTCACCGTCGCCGCCGCGCGCGGTCGCCACGGTCGCCCACGACCTTGAGCTGCGTGACGTACTTCTCTTCCGTTCACTGCTCTTCCCTCTCTCCTTGCTCTTTCGCCGGCTCGCGCTGCGGCTCTTGTGACGTGTTGTTTGTGCGCCGAGTTCGGGGAACTCCTCTTCTTCGGGAAACCGGACTTTGATCGCCTGGCCGGCAGATTTTGCCGCCTTTTCGGCCGCCATCTTGCGCTCTTGCTCGCGCTGGCGGACTAGGAATGGAGTCTTGAACCTATTCTTACAGTTACCGGTGCCCGAAGCGTGCGGGCCTCCACACAACTTGCAGCGCGGTCTGCACTCCTTCTCGTGGTTTGGACCCGGGTTGGATCTTCCACATGCGAAGCACACTTTCGCGTTAGGGTTAGGGCAGACATCCTTTCGGTGGCCGACTTTGCCGCACGTGCGACACACTTCTTTATGTTGCCTGTACAGTCTGCACCGTACTATCATGCCCCCGAATATAACGTGCGAGGGGACTTTGTTACCCTCGAACAGGATGATTACCGATTTGGAATTTCCTATTCTCTGCGCTGCCAGTACCGTTGGGTTGCGTTCGTTCACCACAGCGTTGTGGATCACTTCCGCAGAGTGTGCCTGCGAGATGTAGTCAACCACTCCTTTGGCCGTGTTCTCCGGCGCCACGCGGTACGCAAAGATCTCGAAGTTGCGTCCGCCTATTGCGATCTCCCGCACGCGGTCGTACCGCCCAGCGCGTTCTTCGCTGGCCGTGCCGATCACGAAAATGTTCTGCACTACGTTCGGACACACGATGTCCGCAAGGAAGGCGTTCGACTCCATCCTAGCCGCGACGGCCATAGCCCGAAGTAGCTCAAGCGGATCGGTCTTCCCTACCAGCAAGCCGCCACGTGGCCGTACAACCACTTTGTGCTCTCCGATAGGCATGTTGGGCATGCGAGCCGCTTTCGAAAAGGCGACGTTCAATTTCTGGGCAAACTGCGCTCTCGTAGGTTGAGACGACGAAGAACGCTTACCGGTTTGCTTGGCCTGCTGCGAAGGCGCTTGCAAAATCTTCTTAGTCGACCGGCTGCGTCGAGTGGCGACGACCCAACCGTTGTGGCTCTCCGACGACGACTCCTCGTCGAGCGGCGTTCCACTCATAGTTATAACCGTGCGGCCGGAACCGCGGTCCAAAAGTCCATCACAATCCACCGCTGGCGTAGTATCCATGTCCGGTAGAGGCTCCGATGACGACATCTCTTCGCGGATGAAGTCCGAAACAGTCGCCGATGCGGCCGAGGCCGCTCCCGGACCACGCCGGCCCGTTAGGCTTAGCGTGGTCGCCACCTCGGATTTCGGAGCTGTGGGCGTAAAATGCCCAAAAGTCCACCGATTTTCAAAATTCTTTCGGCAGATCGTAGCTGAGATCAAACTGAATCTTTACACACCTTTCCGGTCAAGATGGGGCAAGTAGAACCGCAGATCTTCTTCATCCCGTGCGGAGCCGATGCGAAGCACGTCCGATCGCCTTCGACGCTCGCAGCGCCGCCAAGGACGCCACGACCGAAGTCGAGGTACCGGAGGAAGCCGATCGGGTGGACCCGCGCCTCGCCCATCTCGTGGAGGCGAGGAGATCGCTACAACGAAGATGGAAAAGACAAAGGCACAACCGAACGCTGCGCAAACGCGTCGCGGCACTCGGGAAGGAAATCGAGCGCTACAGCCGCCAACTGTGTGCCCAGCAATGGTATGCCATGTGTAGCGAAGCGGATGGCCAACTCCATAGGGGAGGCACGTGGGCCCTCCTGCGCCACCTCATGGACGAGACCAAGAGTAAGGAACATCAACGACACCGCATGTCGCAGATCCTCCACGCCGCGGCCAACCAGCTAGGCGAGGCGGAGATGCACAAGCGGCTAAACGACAAGTACCTCCCGGCCACAAACCACGTGGAGCATCCGGAATACGACGGCGCGCCCAACCCGCTGCTCGACCGCGAGATCGAGGAGTGGGAGGTGCGCCAGGCAACGAACGCCCTGAACTGTCGCTCAGCCGCGGGACCGGACAAAGTGACAAACAAGGCTCTACGTAACATCAGCGACGCTGCAGTCTCGGCCCTGACGAAGTACTTCAACGCCTGCTGGACGAGCGGAAGCCTTCCCAAGCAGTGGAAGACGGCCAAGACGATACTACTGCCCAAGCCCAACAAGCCGCCGGGAATAGAGGGCCTGCGCCCCATCTCGCTCACGTCCTGCGTGGGCAAGGTGTTGGAGCACGTCCTCAACAACCGGTGGCAGCGGTACTTGGAGGAGAACGGTCACTACAACGACTCCATGCTAGGATTCCGGTCTCGCCTGGGGACGCAAGGCGCGATGTTGCTGCTGCAACGCGAGGTACTAGAGCCAGCCGGAGGCGTTCCGCAGAAAGACAACCGGGCCATTCTCGGCCTGGACCTGCAGAGCGCCTTCGATAAGGTGGAGCACTCGGCCATCCTTGCCTGCGTGGCAAAGCTCAACATGGGCAAGCGCACGTACGACTACGTAAGATCCTTCCTCACTCGTCGCACGGCGAGGCTAGAGGTGGGAGGCGAACGACTCGAAGAGAGGGAGCTAGGAAGCGTCGGAACCCCACAAGGGTCCGTGATATCCCCGCTTCTATTCAACATCGTGATGATCGCCGTCGCCAAGAGCCTTGACGCGCTTGGACCGAAGATCCGGTACTGCATCTATGCCGATGACGTCACGATATGGGCGACGGGCGGCAGTGACGGCGACATCGAGGCCGGACTGCAGGCAGCGATCGACGCCGTGGAGACCACGCTGAGAGACACGGGGCTGAAGTGCTCACCACAGAAGTCCCAGTTATTGGTGCTCCCACCACCGGGAAGATGGAGAAAGCGGGCCGCGGAAGAAGCGGAACGCAACATAGTCGTCCGAGCCAGCGACGGCACGCCGGTCCCGCACGTCCAGAGCCTCCGAGTACTAGGCATGTACGTGGACGCCCACCGCACGAACGGGACGGCAGCCAACCACATAGTAACGAAGATCGGGATAGCGACGAGACTCGTCAAGAGGGTCACGTCGAGGTCCCGAGGAATCCGAGAAGCGAGCCTCCTGCGACTGCTGCAGGCCTTTGCAGTTAGCCACGCAGCATACGCGGGGGCCTTTCACAAGTGGACGGAAGCGGAGAGGAAGCGAATCGACGCGGCCATCCGCAAGGCGTATGCGGGTGCCATGGGCCTGCTCAACGGCACCAAGACGACGGCCTTGCTATCTCTGGGAGCGCACAACACGCTCTCGGAGATCGGCGAGGCCCAGCGTACTGCTCAATTGACGCGCCTGGGCCGCACCGCGGTCGGCAGGCGGCTGCTGGAACGAGTGGGCCTGTCCTCCCCCGAGGAACAGGACCACGAAACGTCTCCACTCACGGAGTCAACCATGCGAAGACTGGTGGTGTATCCGCTGCCAAAGAACATGGGTCCCGGCGAAAGCGAGGGACGACGAGCGGCGCGAGCCAGGGCGCTGCTGCTGCAACATCAGAACGACGAGGGCGCCGTCTACGTGGACGTGGCCAAAGTCAAGAACAAGGACGCCTACGTGGCGGCGGCGGTCGCCGCAACGACGGGCAAGATCGTCACGTCATGCAGCGTGCGTACGCGGAGCGCGAGCCAGGCCGAGGAGATGGCGATAGCCTTGGCGGCGCGCTCCCCGGGCGTGCGGACAATACTCAGTGACAGCAAGACGGCCATCCGTAGCTTCTCGCGCGGAGCCGTGTGCGGGGCGGCTGCTAGAGCGTTGGCAAGCGACGAGTCCAAGTCGAGGCTGACGCTAAAATGGTTCCCGGCTCACATGGGTAGGGACCTGATACCAGGATCTCCGAACCGCAACGAGGAGGCGGATGCCGCGGCCCGTGGTCTCGCCACGTGCCGGACCGCGGCCGCGCCCGCCTCCGAAGACGCGACGGCGACCGAAGAAGAAGGCGAGGAGCAGCTGCTCGATTACGGCGACATCCTCGCGTGGTACAGGGAGCAACGGCGTGGCTTCCCGCCTCCGCACAGGGATCTTACCCGGTGGGAGGCGGTGAGGTTGCGCCAGCTCCAAACCGAGACTGTGCTGACCCCATCGCTAGCGCGACACGTGTGCCCCGAACTCTACGTGAGTGAAATGTGCAGTGTGTGCGCGAGCGCGAGAGCCACCCTGGCTCACATACTCTGGGGATGTGACGCAGACAGCGCGGACGGTCCGGTGTTACCGCCGCAAGTAGAACAGCGTGTGGGGTCTACGGACCCAGAAGACCAGCGAAGGGCCGCCCGGCAGCTCGAGGTCGCACTGGCGCTGCAAAGGCGAAAGGGGGACACCCTCAGTAACCCGAGCGGCGCCGGGGCACGAAGGCCTTGAGGTCTAGGCCCGCGTGACATTAGAACTTCTAGTGTAACGTGAGATAGGGTGAACCCCACGCCCTGCGCGGCCGGAGGGAATCCCGCATGCTGGAACCCAATAAAGTTTATTCTCTCTCTCTCTTCCGGTTAGTGATGCTAACAAGTAATTGAACTTCTGTCCCTTGCTCATGTTCGGTCTCAGGTGAACTGCTGACTCGTACTGAGACCAAAAGCGGTTCCACTCCAAAGTTTTCCCCCCAAACTTTATCATTTCAAGCTTTGGTAGCTTAACTAGTTCCGTTGCTTCTTGTCCTGTACTTGAGGGCATCACCTGCCTTGTCCTATCGCTTGAATCCGATTGTTCAGGCTGTCGAAGTCTGGCTTCTATTGCAGATAAGATAGCCGTTAATTTCATGTCGTACTCTATGACGCTTTCGAATTCAGCTTCGGCATTGTCTTCTGTTAGAAACTCTTCCATTTGCTCGTTTGCGCTCTGGAGACTGTCGCTTATTGCTTTAATCTGCGCCTGCGCTGTAAGCAGCTGCTCCCGGTTGGCTCCATCATTAATTTGCTGCTCGGCTGCGTTAATCAGTCGCGTGATCTGGGAGCGAAGCGCTTTCCTTTTCTTCGTTATCACTTCTTTGCTCATATTGAGGTGGTTAACAATGACTCCTTACTTGTCAATCGTTCGTTCTGATGCTCGTACTGTCCACAGTGGTCTCGTCGCTCGATCCAGGTCGATCCTCTGCTCCTCCGCCGTCTTCTTCTCTGCTGCTCTGTGGCAGGTTGACCTTTCTTGCCGGCGAGGAGGTAGTATCCTGGTTCACGGCACCATTATTAAGACGATCGAGACCAGGGACTGCTTCGAACGAATACGGTTTATTTGAAGAAGTGAAGTAGCACGCGCTCGCTCCAGGCAGCAGTCTTCTTACTTCTTCTTCCGGCGTTTGATGATGATATTTTATACTTACGATAGAAGTGCGAAGGTTAGGTTAGGTTGAGTTGTGTTAGTTTAAACTAGGTTGCGTCGTAAAACCCCCAAAAACGACGTCATCTAACGAGATAGTGTTGTTTTGTGGCGAGTACGAAACTGCGATAAGTGAACTATTGTGAACGCACACAAAACGGCATTAACTAGCCATATACTGTGTCTATTACCGTTACAAGTGGGAAAATGCTATTTTGTGGTATTCTCGTGAAAGCGCATGCAAGCATCGTGAAACCTTAAAGAACGATGTCATTTAACGAGATACAGCGTTCTGTACTGTACTAAGTTAGTGAAAAACTGTGAGGCCATGCAAGTATCGTAATTTTAAGGAAACAGTGTAACAGAGCGTTTTTAGATACAAGTGCGAAGGTTAGGTTAGGTTAAGTTATGAAGCGCAATAAAACCGCATTAAACAATGTCAGTTATTGAGATGCAGTGTTTGTCACTATTACATGTCGGAAACTGCGATATTCAATGTGAAAGCGCATAAAACCGTCGTAATGTTGCAGAAAGCATTGTACAGTAGCGAGTGAAACGCTTTCTAACGATAGAAGTGCGAAGGTTAGGTTAGGTTAAGTTATGGTATTTTAAGCTAGGTAGCGTCGTGAAACCACCAAAAACGACGTCATCTAACGAGATAGTGTTGTTCTGTTTCGAGTATGAAACTGCGATAGGTGAAATACTGTGAAAGCACACAAAATGACATGAACTAGCCAGATACTGCGTCTTGTACCGTTACAAGTGGGAAACTGCTATTTTGTGGTATTCTCGTGAAAGCGCATGCAAGCATCGTGAAACCTGAAAGAACGATGTCATTTAGCAACACACAGCGTTCCGTACTGTACTATGTTGGTGGAAAATTGTGAGGTCATGCAAATATATTAATTGTGAATAAGATAGTGTAACAGAGCGTTTTTATTTACAAGTGCGAAGGTTAAGTTAGGATAAGTTATGAAGCGTCATAAAACCGCGTTAAACAATGTCAGCTATTGTGTTGCAGTGTTGGTCACTATTACAAGTCGGAAACTGCGATATCTAATGTGAAAGCGCATGAAACCGTCGTAATGTTGCAGAAAACATTGTACAGTAGCGAGGGAAACGTTTTCTAACAATAGTAGTCGAAGGTCAGGTTAAGTTGAGTTATGCTAGTTTAAGCTAGGTAGCGTCGTGAAACCACCAATAACGACGCCATCTAACGAGATAGTGTTGTTTTGTCACGAGTATGAAACTGCGATAGGTGAAATACTGTGAAAGCACACAAAACGACATGAACGCGCCAGATACTGCGTCTTGTACCGTTACAAGTGCGAAACTGCTATATTGTGATATTCTCGTGAAAGCGCATGCAAACATCGTGAAACCTTAAAGAACGATGTCATTTAGCGAGATACATCGCTCTGTACTGTACCATGTTGGTAAAAAACTGTGAGGTCATGCAAATATTGTAATTGTGAAGGAAACAGTGTAACAGAGCGTTTTTAGATACAAGTGCGAAGGTTAGGTTAGGGTAAGTTATGAAGCGTCATAAAACCACATTAAACAGTGTCAGCTATCGAGATGCAGTGTTTCTCACATTTATAAGTAGAAAACTGCGATATCTATTGTGAAAGAGCAAGAAACTGTCGCAATGTTGCAGAAAGCATTGTAAAGTAGCCAGTAAAACGCTTTCTAACGATCGAAGTGCGAAGGTTAGGTTAGGTTGAGTTGTGTTAGTTTAAACTAGGTTGCGTCGTAAAACCACCAAAAAGGACGTCATCTAACGAGATAGTGTTGTTTTGTGGCGAGTACGAAACTGCGATAAGTGAACTATTGTGAAAGCACACAAAACGGCATAAACTAGCCATATACTGTGTCTATTACCGTTACAAGTGGGAAAATGCTATTTTGTGGTATTCTCGTGAAAGCGCATGCAAGCATCGTGAAACCTTAAAGAACGATGTCATTTAACGAGATACAGCGTTCTGTACTGTACTAAGTTGGTGAAAAACTATGAGGCCATGCAAATATCGTAATTGTGAAGGAAACAGTGTAACAGAGCGTTTTTAGATACAAGTGCGAAGGTTAGGTTAGGTTAAGGTATGAGGCGTCATAAAACCGCATTAAACAATGTCAGCTATTGAGATGCAGTGTTTGTCACTATTACCAGTCAGAAACTGCAATATTTAATGTGAAAGAGCATGAAACCGTCGTAATGTTGCAGAAAGCATTGTAAAGTAGCAAGTGAAACGCTTTCTAACGATAGAAGTGCGAAGGTTAGGTTAGGTTAAGTTATGTTAGTTTAAGCTAGGTAGCGTCGCGATACCACCAAAAACGACGTCATCTAACGAGATAGTGTTGTTCTGTTTTGAGTATGAAACTGCGATAGGTGAAATACTGTGAAAGCACACAAAATGACATGAACTAGCCAGATACTGCGTCTTGTACCGTAACAAGTGCGAAACTGCTATATTGTGATATTCTCGTGAGAACGCATGCAAACATCGTGAAACCTTAAAGAACGATGTCATTTAGCGAGATACATAGCTTTACTGTACCTTGTTGGTAAAAAACTGTGAGGTCATGCAAATATTGTAATTGTGAAGGAAACAGTGTAACAGAAAGTTTTTAGATACAAGTGCGATGGTTAGGTTAGGGTAAGTTATGAAGCGTCATAAAACCACATTAAACAGTGTCAGCTATTGAGATGTAGTGTTTCTCACATTTATAAGTAGAAAACTGCAATATCTATTGTGAAAGAGCAAGAAACTGTCGCAATGTTGCAGAAAGCATTGTAAAGTAGCGAGTAAAACGCTTTCTAACGATCGAAGTGCGAAGGTTAGGTTAGGTTGAGTTGTGTTAGTTTAAACTAGGTTGCGTCGTAAAACCACCAAAAAGGACGTCATCTAACGAGATAGTGTTGTTTTGTGGCGAGTACGAAACTACGATAAGTGAACTATTGTGAAAGCACACAAAACGGCATAAACTAGCCATATACTGTGTCTATTACCGTTACAAGTGGGAAAATGCTATTTTGTGGTATTCTCGTGAAAGCGCATGCAAGCATCGTGAAACCTTAAAGAACGATGTCATTTAACGAGATACAGCGTTCTGTACTGTACCATGTTGTTAAAAAACTGTGAGGTCATGCAAATATCAAAATTGTGAAGGAAACTGTGTAACAGAGCGTTTTTAGATACAAGTGCGAAGGTTAGGTTAGGGTAAGTTATGAAGCGTCATAAAACCACATTAAACAATGTCAGTTATCGAGATGCAGTGTTTGTCACCATTACATGTCGAAAACTGCGATATTCAATGTGAAAGCGCATGAAACTGTGGTAATGTTGCAGAAAGCATTGTACAGTAGCGACTGAAAGGTTTTCCAACAATAGTAGTGCGAAGTTAAGGTTAGGTTGAGGTATGTTAGTTTAACTAGGTAGCATCGTGAAACCACCCAAAAACGACGTCATCTAACGAGATAGTGTTGTTTTGTGGCGAGTACGAAACTGCAATAGGTGAAATATTGTGAAAGCACACAAAACGGCATGAACTAGCCAGATACTGTGTCTTGTACCGTTACAAGTGGGAAACTGCTATTTTGTGTATTCTCGTGAAAGCGCATGCAAGCATCGTGAAACCATAAAGAACAATGTCATTTAGCGAGAAACAGCGTTCTGTACTGTACTAAGTTGGTGAAAAACTGTGAGGCCATGCAAATATCGTAATTGTGAAGGAAACAGTGTAACAGAGCGTTTTTAGATACAAGTGCGAAGGTAAGCTTAGGTTAAGTTATGAAGCGTCATAAAACCGCATTAAACAATGTCAGCTATTGAGATGCAGTGTTTGTCACTATTACAAGTCGGAAACTGCGATATTTAATGTGAAAGCGCATGAAACTGTCGTAATGTTGCAGAAAGCATTGTAAAGTAGCAAGTGAAACGTTTTCTAACGATAGAAGTGCGAAGGTCAGGTTAGGGTAAGTTATGTTAGTTTAAGCTAGGTAGCGTCGTGAAACCGCCAATAACGACGTCATCTAACGAGATAGTGTTGTTTTTGTTACGAGTATGAAACTGCGATAGATGAAATACTGTGAAAGCACACAAAATGACATGAACTAGCCAGATACTGCATCTTGTACCGTTACAAGTGCGAAACTGCTATATTGTGATAGTCTCGTGAAAGCGCATACAAACATCGTGAAACGTTAAAGAACGATGTCTATTAGCGAGATACATCGCTCTGTACTGTACCATGTTGGTAAAAAACTGTGAGGTCATGCAAATATTGTAATTGTGAAGGAAACAGTGTAACAGAGCGTTTTTAGATACAAGTGCGAAGGTTAGGTTAGGGTAAGATATGAAGCGTCATAAAACCACATTAAACAGTGTCAGCTATTGAGATGCAGTGTTTCTCACATTTATTAGTAGAAAACTGCGATATCTATTGTGAAAGAGCAAGAAACTGTCGCAACGTTGCAGAAAGCATTGTAAAGTAGCGAGTAAAAGGCTTTCTAACGATAGAAGTTCGAAGGTTAGGTTAGGTTGAGTTGTGTTAGTTTAAACTAGGTTGCGTCGTAAAACCACCAAAACGACGTCATCTGACGAGATAGTGTTGTTTTGTGGCGAGTACAAAACTGCGATAAGTGAACTATTGTGAACGCACACAAAACGGCATAAACTAGCCATATACTGTATCTATTACCGTTACAAGTGGGAAAATGCTATTTTGTGGTAAAGCGCATGCAAGCATCGTGAAACCTTAAAGAACGATGTCATTGAGCGAGATACAGCGTTCTGTACTGTACTAAGTTGGTGAAAAACTGTGAGGTCATGCAAATATCGTAATTGTGAAGGAAACAGTGTAATAGAGCGTTTTTAGATACAAGTGCGAAGGTTTGGTTAGGTTAAGTTATGAACCGTCATAAAACCGCATTAAACGCTGTCACCTAGTGAGATGCAGTGTTTTTCACCATTACAAGTCGGAAACATGCGATATCTAATGTGAAAGCGCATGAAACCGTCGTAATGTTGCAGAAAGCATTGTAAAGTAGCGAGTAAAACGTTTTCTAACGATAGAAGTGCGAAGGTTAGGTTAGGTTAGGTTAGGTTAGTTTAAGCTAGGTAGCGTCGTGAAACCACCAAAAACGACGTCATCTAACGAGATAGTGTTGTTTTATTGCGAGTACGAAACCTGCGATAGGTGAAATATTGTGAAAGCACACAAAACGGCATGAACAAGCCAGATACTGCGTCTTGTACCGTTACAAGTGCGAAACTGCTATGAAAGCGCATGCAAGCATCGTGAAACCTTAAAGAACGATGTCATTGAGCGAGATACAGCGTTCTGTACTGTACTAAGTTGGTGAAAAACTGTGAGGTCATGCAAATATCGTAATTGTGAAGGAAACAGTGTAATAGAGCGTTTTTAGATACAAGTGCGAAGGTTTGGTTAGGTTAAGATATGAACCGTCATAAAACCGCATTAAACGCTGTCACCTAGTGAGATGCAGTGTTTTTCACCATTACAAGTCGGAAACAGCGATATCTAATGTGAAAGCGCATGAAACCGTCGTAATGTTGCAGAAAGCATTGTAAAGTAGCGAGTAAAACGTTTTCTAACGATAGAAGTGCGAAGGTTAGGTTAGGTTAGGTTAGGTTAGTTTAAGCTAGGTAGCGTCGTGAAACCACCAAAAACGACGTCATCTAACGAGATAGTGTTGTTTTATTGCGAGTACGAACCTGCGATAGGTGAAATATTGTGAAAGCACACAAAACGGCATGAACTAGCCAGATACTGTGTCTTGTACCGTTACAAGTGGGAAAATGCTATTTTGTGGTATTCTCGTGAAAGCGCATGCAAGCATCGTGAAACCTTAAAGAACGATGTCATTTAGCGAGATACAGCGTTCTGTACTGTACTAAGTTGGTGAAAAACTGTGAGGTCATGCAAATATCGTAATTGTGAAGGAAACAGTGTAACAGAGCGTTTTTAGATACAAGTGCGAAGGTTAGGTTAGGTTAAGTTATGAAGCGTCATAAAACCGCATTAAACAATGTCAGTTATTGAGATGCAGTGTTTGTCACTATTACATGTCGGAAACTGCGATATTCAATGTGAAAGCGCATGAAACCGTCGTAATGTTGCAGAAAGCATTGTAAAGTAGCGAGTGAAAAGGTTTTCTAACGAATAGTAGTGCGAAGGTCAGGTTAGGTTGAGTTATGTTAGTTTAAGCTAGGTAGCGTCGTGAAACCACCAAAACGACGTCATCTAACGAGATAGTGTTGTTTTATTGCGAGTACGAACCTGCGATAGGTGAAATATTGTGAAAGCACACAAAACGGCATGAACAAGCCAGATACTGCGTCTTGTACCGTTACAAGTGCGAAACTGCTATGAAAGCGCATGCAAGCATCGTGAAACCTTAAAGAACGATGTCATTGAGCGAGATACAGCGTTCTGTACTGTACTAAGTTGGTGAAAAACTGTGAGGTCATGCAAATATCGTAATTGTGAAGGAAACAGTGTAATAGAGCGTTTTTAGATACAAGTGCGAAGGTTTGGTTAGGTTAAGATATGAACCGTCATAAAACCGCATTAAACGCTGTCACCTAGTGAGATGCAGTGTTTTTCACCATTACAAGTCGGAAACAGCGATATCTAATGTGAAAGCGCATGAAACCGTCGTAATGTTGCAGAAAGCATTGTAAAGTAGCGAGTAAAACGTTTTCTAACGATAGAAGTGCGAAGGTTAGGTTAGGTTGAGTTATGTTAGTTTAAGCTAGGTAGCGTCGTGAAACCACCAAAAACGACGTCATCTAACGAGATAGTGTTGTTTTGTTACGAGTATGAAACTGCGATAGGTGAAATACTGTGAAAGCACACAAAACGGACATGAACTAGCCAGATACTGCGTCTTGTACCGTTACAAGTGCGAAACTGCTATATTGTGATATTCTCGTGAAAGCGCATGCAAACATCGTGAAACCTTAAAGAACGATGTCATTTAGCGAGATACATCGCTCTGTACTGTACCATGTTGGTAAAAACTGTGAGGTCATGCAAATATTGTAATTGTGAAGGAAACAGTGTAACAGAGCGTTTTTAGATACAAGTGCGAAGGTTAGGTTAGGGTAAGTTATGAAGCGTCATAAAACCGCATTAAACAATGTCAGTTATTGAGATGCAGTGTTTGTCACCATTACATGTCGGAAACTGCGATATTCTAATGTGAAAGCGCATGAAACCGTCGTAATGTTGCAGAAAGCATTGTAAAGTAGCGAGTAAACGCTTTCTAACGATAGAAGTGCGAAGGTTAGGTTAGGTTGAGTTATGTTAGTTTAAACTAGGTTGCGTCGTAAACCACCAAAAACGACGTCATCTAACGAGATAGTGTTGTTTTGTGGCGAGTACGAAACTGCGATAAGTGAAATATTGTGAAAGCACACAAAACGGCATGAACTAGCCAGATACTGTGTCTTGTACCGTTACAAGTGGGAAACTGCTATTTGTGGTATTCTCGTGAAAGCGCATGCAAGCATCGTGAAACCTTAAAGAACGATGTCATTTAGCGAGATACAGCGTTCTGTACTGTACTAAGTTGGTGAAAAACTGTGAGGTCATGCAAATATCGTAATTGTGAAGGAAACAGTGTAACAGAGCGTTTTTAGATACAAGTGCGAAGGTTAGGTTAGGTTAAGTTATGAAGCGTCATAAAACCGCATTAAACAATGTCAGCTATTGAGATGCAGTGTTTGTCACTATTACAAGTCGGAAACAGCGATATCTAATGTGAAAGCGCATGAAACCGTCGTAATGTTGCAGAAAGCATTGTAAAGTAGCGAGTAAAACGTTTTCTAACGATAGAAGTGCGAAGGTAGGTTAGGTTAGGTTAGGTTAGTTTAAGCTAGGTAGCGTCGTGAAACCACCAAAAACGACGTCATCTAACGAGATAGTGTTGTTTTATTGCGAGTACGAACCTGCGATAGGTGAAATATTGTGAAAGCACACAAAACGGCATGAACAAGCCAGATACTGCGTCTTGTACCGTTACAAGTGCGAAACTGCTATGAAAGCGCATGCAAGCATCGTGAAACCTTAAAGAACGATGTCATTGAGCGAGATACAGCGTTCTGTACTGTACTAAGTTGGTGAAAAACTGTGAGGTCATGCAAATATCGTAATTGTGAAGGAAACAGTGTAATAGAGCGTTTTTAGATACAAGTGCGAAGGTTTGGTTAGGTTAAGATATGAAGCGTCATAAACCGCATTAAACAATGTCAGCTATTGAGATGCAGTGTTTCTCACCTTTAGAAGTAGGAAACTGCGATATCTAATGTGAAAGCGCAATGAAACCGTCGCTAATGTTGCAGAAAGCATTGTAAAGTAGCGAGTAAACGCTTTTCTAACGATAGAAGTGCGAAGGTTAGGTTAGGTTGAGTTATGTTAGTTTAAGCTAGGTAGCGTCGTGAAACCACCAAAACGACGTCATCTAACGAGATAGTGTTGTTTTGTTGCGAGTACGAAACTGCGATAGGTGAAATATTGTGAAAGCACACAAAACGGCATGAACTAGCCAGATACTGCGTCTTGTACCGTTACAAGTGGAAATGCTATTTGTGGTATTCTCGTGAAAGCGCATGCAAGCATCGTGAAACCTTAAGAACGATGTCATTTAGCGAGATACAGCGTTCTGTACTGTACTAAGTTGTTAAAAACTGTGAGGTCATGCAAATATCGTAATGTGAAGGAAACAGTGTAACAGAGCGTTTTTAGATACAAGTGCGAAGGTTAGGTTAGGTTAAGTTATGAAGCGTCATAAAACCGCAATTAAACAATGTCAGCTATTGAGATGCAGTGTTTGTCACTATTACAAGTCGGAAACTGCGATATTCTAATGTGAAAGCGCATGAAACCGTCGTAATGTTGCAGAAAGCATTGTACAGTAGCGAGTAAAATGTTTTCTAACAATAGTAGTGCGAAGGTAAGGTTAGGTTGAGTTATGTTAGTTTAAGCTAGGTAGCGTCGTGAAACCACCAAAAACGACGTCATCTAACGAGATAGTGTTGTTTTGTGGCGAGTACGAAACTGCGATAGTGAAATATTGTGAAAGCACACAAAACGGCATGAACTAGCCAGATACTGTGTCTTGTACGTTACAAGTGGGAAACTGCTATTTTGTGGTAATTCTCGTGAAAGCGCATGCAAGCATCGTGAAACCTTAAAGAACGATGTCATTAGCGAGATACAGCGTTCTGTACTGTACTAATGTTGGTAAAAAACTGTGAGGTCATGCAAATATTGTAATTGTGAAGGAAACAGTGTAACAGAGCGTTTTTAGATACAAGTGCGAAGGTTAGGTTAGGGTAAGTTATGAAGCGTCATAAAACCGCATTAAACAATGTCAGTTATTGAGATGCAGTGTTTGTCACTATTACATGTCGAAACTGCGATATTCAATGTGAAAGCGCATGAAACCGTCGTAATGTTGCAGAAAGCATTGTAAAGTAGCAAGTGAAACGCTTTCTAACGATAGAAGTGCGAAGGTTAGGTTAGGTTGAGTTATGTTAGTTTAAACTAGGTAGCGTCGTAAACCACCAAAAACGACGTCATCTAACGAGATAGTGTTGTTTTGTGGCGAGTACGAAACTGCGATAAGTGAAATATTGTGAAAGCACACAAAACGGCATGAACTAGCCAGATACTGTGTCTTGTACCGTTACAAGTGGGAAACTGCTATTTTGTGGTATTCTCGTGAAAGCGCATGCAAGCATCGTGAAACCTTAAAGAACGATGTCATTGAGCGAGATACAGCGTTCTGTACTGTACTAAGTTGGTGAAAAACTGTGAGGTCATGCAAATATCGTAATTGTGAAGGAAACAGTGTAATAGAGCGTTTTTAGATACAAGTGCGAAGGTTAGGTTAGGTTAAGATATGAAGCGTCATAAAACCGCATTAAACAGTGTCACCTATTGAGATGCAGTGTTTTTCACCATTACAAGTCGGAAACTGCGATATCTAATGTGAAAGCGCATGAAACCGTCGTAATGTTGCAGAAAGCATTGTAAAGTAGCGAGTAAAACGTTTTCTAACGATAGAAGTGCGAAGGTTAGGTTAGGTTAGGTTATGTTAGTTTAAGCTAGGTAGCGTCGTGAAACCACCAAAAACGACGTCATCTAACGAGATAGTGTTGTTTTAGTGCGAGTACGAACCTGCGATAGGTGAAATATTGTGAAAGCACACAAAACGGCATGAACAAGCCAGATACTGCGTCTTGTACCGTTACAAGTGCGAAACTGCTATGAAAGCGCATGCAAGCATCGTGAAACCTTAAAGAACGATGTCATTGAGCGAGATACAGCGTTCTGTACTGTACTAAGTTGGTGAAAAACTGTGAGGTCATGCAAATATCGTAATTGTGAAGGAAACAGTGTAATAGAGCGTTTTTAGATACAAGTGCGAAGGTTTGGTTAGGTTAAGATATGAACCGTCATAAAACCGCATTAAACGCTGTCACCTAGTGAGATGCAGTGTTTTTCACCATTACAAGTCGGAAACAGCGATATCTAATGTGAAAGCGCATGAAACCGTCGTAATGTTGCAGAAAGCATTGTAAAGTAGCGAGTAAAACGTTTTCTAACGATAGAAGTGTGAAGGTTAGGTTAGGTTAGGTTAGGTTAGTTTAAGCTAGGTAGCGTCGTGAAACCACCAAAAACGACGTCATCTAACGAGATAGTGTTGTTTTGTGGCGAGTACGAAACTGCGATAGGTGAAATATTGTGAAAGCACACAAAACGGCATGAACAAGCCAGATACTGCGTCTTGTACCGTTACAAGTGCGAAACTGCTATATTGTGGTATTCCGTGAAGCGCATGCAAGCATCGTGAAACCTTAAAGAACGATGTCATTAGCGAGATACAGCGTTCTGTACTGTACTAAGTTGGTGAAAAACTGTGAGGTCATGCAAATATCGTAATTGTGAAGGAAACAGTGTAACAGAGCGTTTTTAGATACAAGTGCGAAGGTTAGGTTAGGTTAAGTTATGAAGCGTCATAAAACCGCATTAAACAGATGTCAGCTAGTGAGATGCAGTGTTTTTCACCATTACAAGTCGGAAACATGCGATATCTAATGTGAAAGCGCATGAAACCGTCGTAATGTTGCAGAAAGCATTGTAAAGTAGCGAGTAAACGTTTTCTAACGATAGAAGTGCGAAGGTTAGGTTAGGTTAGGTTAGGTTAGTTTAAGCTAGGTAGCGTCGTGAAACCACCAAAAACGACGTCATCTAACGAGATAGTGTTGTTTTGTTGCGAGTACGAACTGCGATAGGTGAAATATTGTGAAAGCACACAAAACGGCATGAACTAGCCAGATACTGCGTCTTGTACCGTTACAAGTGCGAAACTGCTATATTGTGATATTCTCGTGAAAGCGCATGCAAGCATCGTGAAACCTTAAAGAACGATGTCATTAGCGAGATACAGCGTTCTGTACTGTACATAGTTGGTAAAAACTGTGAGGTCATGCAAATATTGTAATTGTGAAGGAAACAGTGTAACAGAGCGTTTTTAGATACAAGTGCGAAGGTTAGGTTAGGTTAAGTTATGAAGCGTCATAAAACCGCATTAAACAGTGTCAGCTATTGAGATGCAGTGTTTTTCACCATTACAAGTCGGAAACTGCGATATCTAATGTGAAAGCGCATGAAACCGTCGTAATGTTGCAGAAAGCATTGTAAAGTAGCGAGTGAAACGCTTTCTAACGATAGAAGTGCGAAGGTAGGTTAGGTTGAGTTATGTTAGTTTAAACTAGGTTGCGTCGTAAAACCACCAAAAACGACGTCATCTAACGAGATAGTGTTGTTTTGTGGCGAGTACGAAACTGCGATAAGTGAAATATTGTGAAAGCACACAAAACGGCATGAACTAGCCAGATACTGTGTCTTGTACCGTTACAAGTGGGAAACTGCTATTTTGTGGTATTCTCGTGAAAGCGCATGCAAGCATCGTGAAACCTTAAAGAACGATGTCATTTAGCGAGATACAGCGTTCTGTACTGTACTAAGTTGGTGAAAAACTGTGAGGTCATGCAAATATCGTAATTGTGAAGGAAACAGTGTAACAGAGCGTTTTTAGATACAAGTGCGAAGGTTAGGTTAGGTTAAGTTATGAAGCGTCATAAAAACCGCATTAAACAATGTCAGTTATTGAGATGCAGTGTTTGTCACTATTACATGTCGGAAACAGCGATATCTAATGTGAAAGCGCATGAAACCGTCGTAATGTTGCAGAAAGCATTGTAAAGTAGCGAGTAAAACGTTTTCTAACGATAGAAGTGCGAAGGTTAGGTTAGGTTAGGTTATGTTAGTTTAAGCTAGGTAGCGTCGTGAAACCACCAAAACGACGTCATCTAACGAGATAGTGTTGTTTTATTACGAGTACGAACCTGCGATAGGTGAAATATTGTGAAAGCACACAAAACGAGCATGAACTAAGCCAGATACTGCGTCTTGTACCGTTACAAGTGCGAAACTGCTATGATAACTGAAGCGCATGCAAGCATCGTGAAACCTTAAAGAACGATGTCATTGAGCGAGATACAGCGTTCTGTACTGTACTAAGTTGGTGAAAAACTGTGAGGTCATGCAAATATCGTAATTGTGAAGGAAACAGTGTAACTAGAGCGTTTTTAGATACAAGTGCGAAGGTTAGGTTAGGTTAAGATTATGAAGCCGTCATAAAACCACATTAAACAGTGTCAGCTATTGAGATGCAGTGTTTCTCACCATTATAAGTAGAAACTGCGATATCTAATTGTGAAAGAGCAAGAAACCTGTCGCAATGTTGCAGAAAGCATTGTAAAGTAGCGAGTAAAACGCTTTCTAACGATAGAAGTGCGAAGGTTAGGTTAGGTTGAGTTAGTGTTAGTTTAAGCTAGGTAGCGTCGTGAAACCACCAAAACGACGTCATCTAACGAGATAGTGTTGTTTTGTGGCGAGTACGAAACCTGCGATAGGTGAACTATTGTGAAAGCACACAAAACGGCATGAAACTAGCCAGATACTGTGTCTATGTACCGTTACAAGTGGGAAAATGCTATTTTGTGGTATTCTCGTGAAAGCGCATGCAAGCATCGTGAAACCTTAAAGAACGATGTCATTAGCGAGATACAGCGTTCTGTACTGTACTAAGTTGGTGAAAAACTGTGAGGTCCATGCAAATATCGTAATTGTGAAGGAAACATGTGTAACAAGCGTTTTTAGATACAAGTGCGAAGGTTAGGTTAGGTTAGGTTAAGTTATGAAGCGTCATAAAACCGCATTAAACAATGTCAGCTATTGAGATGCAGTGTTTGTCACTATTACAGTCGGAAACTGCGATATTATGTGAAAGCGCATGAAAACTGTCGTAATGTTGCAGAAAGCATTGTAAAGTAGCAAGTGAAACGCTTTCTAACGATAGAAGTGCGAAGGTTAGGTTAGTTGAGTTATGTTAGTTTAAGCTAGGTAGCGTCGTGAAACCACCAAAACGACGTCATCTAACGAGATAGTGTTGTTCTGTGGCGAGTATGAAACTGCGATAGGTGAAATATTGTGAAAGCACACAAAACGACATGAACTAGCCAGATACTGCGTCTTGTACCGTTACAAGTGCGAAACTGCTATTATGTGTGATATTCTCGTGAAAGCGCATGCAAGCATCGTGAAACCTTAAAGAACGATGTCATTTAGCGAGA
>WOVY01014209.1:0-19871 GCA_013436015.1 Rhipicephalus annulatus | reverse complement strand
GGAGTGTCAGTCAGCGCCACCAATAGCCATGGCGGCGAGTGTAGCACAGTCTTGTGAGCCTATTTGGCGTCACGTAGCACGCGAACTTATTACGAGTTGCAGCTGACAAATAGTCCCTCGTATACACCTAAAACGCTAAGTCAGCCTCAGTACGAGACCCTTTTAATGAATTAAGGAAAGAAGTGTATACTTAAGGGCTCGTTTTTCTGTGTTTTACACATATTAATGAGATCTAACAGACAATAATGCCAAGGAAATTATTGGGGAGACAATAGGGCAGAATTGTAATGTATATATAAAGAATAGTGGGTGAAATGATAACTTGCCGTGGGCAGGATCCGAACATTTGACCTTTGAATGACGCGTTCGATGCTCTAACACTGAGCTACCACGAAAGCTATCCCCCAGCCACCCTGTTGGGTTTATATGTGAATTAAACGTGGGAGTGTCAGTCAGCGCCACCAGTAGCCATGGCGGCGAGTGTAGCACTGTCTTGTGAGCCTATTTGGCGTCACGTAGCACGTGAACTTATTACGAGTTGGCAGCTGACCAATAGTCCCTCGTATACTACCTAAAGGTGCTAAGTCTGCCAGTACGAGACCCTCGTTAATGAATTAAGGAAAGAAGTGTGCCACGTTCCATTTCCCAAGTTTTTGTTATCGTCCCAAAACACCGCACGATTCTCAGCGCAAACCGCGCCTGCAGTTTTCTAGAAGGTTCCGGACTGTAGTAGATCATTTCGATAAGATCACGCCCACTGTGCGAACGGTACAGATTGTTCTGGAACCTACGCCACTGCCAGCGATAACGCTAGAACATTCGACGGCAAGAGTATAAATGCCGACGCGCTTCGCCACTTGTCAGGTGCTGGGTATCGATCCCAGTACCTCTCGCAGATGTCACATAGTCGTGGCGTGGCCGAAGACAGGAGACTTCTTGTTTGGATTGAACTGTTTATTTGGGCGAACCTGCGCCCGGTAAACGAAAGTCCAATTACAGCAGCAGTCTTGCACAGATAGCAGTCTCGGACTGATAGCGGCGAACGGAGCGTCGGCCTTCGATCAACAACTGACAAGCGGCGAAGCGCTTCGGCCCAACGCGGGGCCGGTCTCCTAGCCCGTATCCGGGAAACTAAGGGCAGCAACCGGTGGAGGTGCGGTTGCTGTGCGACGAACTACCGAAGATCCTCCGACGACGACGACGCCGCGACGGAGCTTTCCGAACACAACGCCAACCAGGCAAAGCCCTGACGGCAAAACCTCACTTACCGAAGGTGACCTGACGACGCAACATGGAAGCAGCGGAACAAGCAGACGCAGCCGTGACCCGACGCCATGCCCTAACTGTAATGCGAGACGGCGAACTAGCGACCTCGACGTTCTTATCGACGGCCACAGTGTGACCGCTCTCGTCGATACTGGAGCCGACTATTCTGTCATCAGTGGGTCGTTCGCCGCGAAGTTAAAGAAAGTTAGGACAGCTTGGAAAGGCCCTGAAATCCGCACAGCCGGAGGTCATCTCGTAACACCTGTAGGAATCTGCACAGCGAGAGTGACCATTAACGGCCGCCCCGCCGCGGTGGTCTAGTGGCTAAGGTACTCGGCTGCTGACCCACAGGGCGCGGGTTCGAATCCCGGCTGCGGCGGCTGCATTTCCGATGGAGGCGGAATGTTGTAGGCCCGTGTGCTCAGATTTGGGTGCACGTTAAAGAACCACAGGTGGTCTAAATTTCCGGAGCCCTCCACTACGGCGTCTCTCATAATCATATAGTGGTTTTGGGACGTTAAACCCCACATATAAATCAACCATTAACGGCCGTATTTATCCTACAGACTTCGTAGTCCTACAGCGTTGCTCGAGAGATGTCATCCTTGGCATGGACTTCTTATGCCTCCATGGTGCTGTCATCAACCTAAAAACAATGTCGATAACGTTATCCACAGAAGAAGCACTACCGCCGCGCGCGCCGTCAGGACACCATGTCTTGAATGTGCTGGAAGAACAAGTCACCATTCCGCCTCGCTCAAGCGTCATTATTTCAGTCGGCGCTCCTAAATCACCTGACTTGGAAGGCGTCATTGAAGGCAGTCAGCATCTGTTGGTCATCCGAAATATTTGCGTCGCAAGAGGAATTGCAGAGCTGCGGGGAGGCAAAGCAACGGTTATGCTCACGAATTTCAGCAATGAGTACAAACATGTGAACAAAGGAACAACGGTTGCATACATCGAAGAAATTGTCGAAGCCACCAGTGCTTTCGCCCTCGCCGATTCTGCGGAACCTGCTCAGAGGAACCAAGCCCCTCCCATAGCTTTCGACGTCAATCCCAGACTTCCGAACTATAAGCAAGAACAGCTCAAGGCCCTGCTCTTGCAATACGAAGATTGCTTTTCGTCGTCATCGAAAATTCGGCAGACCCCAATCACGAAACATCGAATCATAACCGAAGAAAATGCCAGACCACTCCGTCAGACTCCGTACAGGGTTTTGACACGGGAACGTGAGGCCTCGAAGAGACAAGTTGATGAAATGCTGCGGGATGACATTATCCAGCCATCCAAGAGTCCATGGGCATCCCCTGTGGTGTTAGTGAAGAAAAAGAATGGGACCCTACATTTCTGCGTCGATTATCACCGCCTGAACAAAATCACAAGAAAGGACGTGTATCCCCTCCCACGAATAGACGACGCACTTGATCGGCTCCATAACGCCAAGTACTTTTCGTCAATGGACCTCAAGACTGGCTATTGGCAAATCGAAGTCGACGAAAGAGACCGAGAGAAGACGGCGTTTATAACACCGGACGGCCTCTTCGAGTTTAAGGTGATGCCCTTCGGCCTTTGCTCAGCGCCTGCAATGTTTCAACGCGTTATGGATACAGTACTAGCAGGATTGAAGTGGCAGACTTGCCTTGTCTACTTGGACGACGTCGTCGTGTTTTCCTCGAGTTTCGACGAGCATCTTCGGCGCCTTGAAGCTGTACTTTAAGCCATAAAGACTTCCGGACTCACACTAAAGCCAGAAAAGTGCAGATTTGCGTATGAGGAGCTCTTGTTTCTGGGGCACGTTATCAGCAAGTCTGGAGTTCGTCCCGATCCGCGGAAAACATCCGCCATCGCAGACTTCCCGCCGCCCACTGACAAGAAAGCCGTGCGCCGATTTCTGGGCCTGTGTGCCTAATATAGGCGGTTCGTGAAAAACTTCGCCCGCGTCGCCGATCCGCTCACTAACCTTACCAAGGCCGACGTGGAGTTTAAGTGGGAAACGCCGCAGGAACACGCTTTCCAGGAGCTTAAACATCGCCTCCAGACGCCTCCGTTACTTGCCCATTTCGACGAATTCGCCGAGACAGAAATACATACTGACGCAAGCAGCGCAGGTCTTGGCGCCGTTCTTGTGCAGAGGGCTGACGGACTTGAAAGGGTTATTAGTTACGCCAGCCGATCGCTATCCAAAGCAGAAGCAAATTATTCCACAACAGAAAAGGAGTGCCTCGCCATCATCTGGGCTACGTCGAAATTTCGCCCCTACCTCTACGGCAGGCCCTTCAGAGTTGTGAGCGACCACCACGCATTGTATTGGCTAGCCACCTTGAAGGACCCCTCAGGTCGCCTCGCACGATGGAGCCTGAGACTTCAAGAATATGATATTACTGTCATTTACAAGTCCGGCAAAAAAAACACTCCGACGCCGAATGTCTCTCTCGTGCGCCTGTCGACCAACCGCCACCCGACGACCCCGATGACGACTACTTCTTCGGAACGATAACTACCGACGACTTCGCTGAACGACAGAGGGCCGACCCGGAACTTAAGGCCCTAATAGAATACCTCGAAGGCAGGACCGCCGAAGTCCCGAAGGTATTCAAGCGCGCACTTGCGTCGTTCTTTCTACGAAATGGTCTTCTACAAAAGAAAAACTTTTCACCGCTTCGGGCTAAGTACCTCCTTGTGGTGCCTTCAGCTCTGCGACCAGAACTCCTGCAGGCCCTTCACGACGATCCGACGGCAGGGCACCTCGGTGTTTCTCGCATGCTCGCGAGGATACAAGAAAGGTACTACTGGCCACGTCTCACCACCGACGTCACTCGTTATGTGAGAACATGCCGGGACTGTCAGCAACGCAAGACACCGCCGACAAGGCCAGCAGGACTTCTGCAGCCAATTGATCCCCCTTGCCGACCTTTCCAGCAGATTGGTATGGACCTACTGGGGCCGTTCGCGACATCGGCTTTCGGAAACAAGTGGATCGTGGTAGCTACCGACTACCTCACCCGCTACGCCGAGACAAAAGCCCTGCCAAAAGGCAGTGCGTCCGAGGTAGCTAAATTCTTCGTCGAAAATATCGTCCTACGTCATGGCGCCCCGGAGGTCCTTATCACCGACAGAGGAACGGAATTCACTGCCGACTTAACTCAAGAAATCTTGGCATACAGCCAAACAAACCACCGCCGGACGACAGCGTACCACCCACAGACCAACAGCCTCACCGAGCGGCTTAACAAGACGATCGCCGACATGCTGTCAATGAACGTCGATGTCGAACACAAGACGTGGGACGCCATTCTTCTCTATGTGACCTTCGCATACAACACGGCGGTGCAGGAGACGACGCAGATATCTCTATACAAATTGGTCTACGTAAGGAGCCCGGCAACGACGCTCGATGCCATGTTACCCAACGTCACCGACGAAGAAAACCTCGATGTGAGCGAGTACCTTCAACGCGCTGAAGAAGCCCGACAACTTGCGCGTCTCCGTATCAAGAATCAACAGACGACCGACAGCCACCGTTACAACCTTCTACGACGCTTCGTGGAATACCAGCCCGGTGAACGTGTTTGGGTGTGGACGCCGATACGCCGACGTGGACTAAGTGAAAAGCTTCTGCGACGGTACTTCGGACCGTACAGGGTGGTTCGACGGCTCGGCCCACTTGATTACGAGGTTGTCCCCGACGGCATCACGAACTCTCAACGACGCCGATCGCGACCTGAAGTCGTCCATGTCGCGCGCCTCAAGCCGTTTCATGCGCGTTAACAAACTGAACTAGTTTTTTTGTATTATTGTTGTATCGTAATTTATTCATTGTACTTTCTTGCATTATTGTTGTACTTTCATTTTTAGTTGAAGCATCGGGACGATGCCTTTTTCAGAGGGGGGCAATGCCACGTTCCATTTCCCAAGTTTTTGTTATCGTCCCAAAACACCGCACGATTCTCAGCGCAAACCGCGCCTGCAGTTTTCTA
Source organism: Rhipicephalus annulatus (assembly GCA_013436015.1). Lineage (NCBI taxonomy): Eukaryota > Metazoa > Arthropoda > Arachnida > Ixodida > Ixodidae > Rhipicephalus > Rhipicephalus annulatus. The sequence continues at coordinate 14,625 of WOVY01014209.1, read as the reverse complement.
GAAGGTTCCGGACTGTAGTAGATCATTTCGATAAGATCACGCCCACTGTGCGAACGGTACAGATTGTTCTGGCACCTACGCCACTGCCAGCGATAACGCTAGAACATTCGACGGCAAGAGTATAAATTCCGACGCGCTTCGCCGCTTGTCAGTTGTTGATCGAAGGCCGACGCTCCGTTTGCCGCTATCAGTCCGAGACTGCTATCTGTGCAAGACTGCTGCTGTAATTGGACTTTCGTTTACCGGGCACAGGTTCGCCCAAATAAACAGTTCAATCCAAACAATAAGTCTCCTGTCTTCGCCAACGTCACGCCTCTGTGACAAGTGTATACTTAAGGGCTCGTTTTTTCTGTGTTTTACACAATAATAATGAGATCGAACAGACAATAATGCCAAGGAAAGTACAGGGGAAGACTTCAGATCGATTTGTAATGTAAATATGAAGAAATGTGGGTGAAAAGATAATTTGCCGTGGGCAGGATCCAAACCTGCGACCTTTGAAACACGCGTTCGATGCTCTACCAATGAGCTACCACGACAGCTATTCCCCCAGCCACTTTATTGGGTTTATATGTGAATTAAACGTGGGAGTGTCAGTCAGCGCCACCAGTAGCCATGGCGGCGAGTGTAGCACACTCTTTTGAGCCTATTTGGCGTCACGTAGCACGTGAACTTATTACGAGTTTTCAGCTGACTAATAGTCCCTCTACACAACCTAAAGGCGCTAAGTCTGCGAGTACGAGACCTTCGTTAATGAATTAAGGAAAAAAGTGTATACTTAAGGGCTCGTTTTTTTCTGTGTTTTACGCAATATTATTGAAATATAACAGACAATAATGCCAAGGATTGTATAGGGGAAGACAGACCGAATTTTAATGTAAATATGAAGACAAGTGGGTGAAAAGATAACTGGCCTTGGGAAGGATCCGAACCTACGATTTTCGAATGACGCGCTCGATGCTCTAACACTGAGCTACCACGACAGCTATCTCCCAGCCACTCTATTGGGTTTATACGTGATTTAAACGTGGGAGTGTCAGTCAGCGCCACCAGTAGCCATTGCGGCGAGTGTGACACACTCTTTTGAGCCTATTTGGCGTCACGTAGCACGTAAACTTATTACGAGTTGGCAGCTGACCAATAGTCCCTTGTATACAACCTAAAGACGCTAAATCTGCCAGTACGAGACCCTCGTTAACGAATTGAGGAAAGAAGCGTATGCTTAAGGGCTCGTATTTTCTGTGTTTTACACAATAATAATGAGATCTAACAGACAATGATGCCAAGGAAAGTATAGGGGAAGACATTAGACCGAATCGTAATGTGACTATGAAGAAAAGTGGGTGAAAAGATAACTTGCCGTGGGCAGGATCCGAACCAGCGACCTTTCAATGACGTGTTCGATGCTCTACCTCTAAGCTACCACGACAGCTATCCCCCCAGCCACTTTATTGGGTTTATATGTGAATTAAACGTGGGAGTGTCAGTCAGCGCCACCAGTAGCCATGGCGGCGAGTGTAGCACACTCTTTTAGGCCTATTTGGTGTCACGTAGCACGTAAACTTATTACGAGTTGGCAGCTGACGAAAAGTCCCTCGTATACAACCTAAAGACGCTAAGTCTGCCAGTACGAGACCCTCGTTAATGAAATAGTCAAAGAAGTGTATGCTTAAGGGCTCGTTTTTTCTGTGTTTTACACAATATTAATGAGATCTAACAGATAATAATGCCAAGGAAAGTATAGGGGAAAACATACCGAATTTTAATGTAAATATGAAGAAAAGTGGGTGAGAAGATAACTTGCCGTGGGCAGGATCCGAACCTGCGACCTTCAAATGACGCGTTCGATGCTCTACCCCTGAGCTACCATGACAGCTGTCTCCCAAGCCACTTTATAGGGTTCATAGGTGATTTAAACGTGGGAGTGTCAGTTAGCGCCACCAGTAGCCATGGCGGCGAGTGTAGCACACTCTTTTGAGCCTATTTGGCGTCACGTAGCATGTGAACTTGTTTCGAGTTGGCAGCTGACCAATAGTCCCTCGTATACAACGTAAAGGCGCTTTGTCTGCCAGTACGAGACCCTCTTTAATTAAAAAATTGCCCGCAGCTTCCCTCGGGGGAACACTGAGGAGGATGCGGAGCATATAATTGGTTAACGGGGTGTTAAAGTGCGACTTACTTTGGTCGATGGCTAAATTGGTTAACGTGGTTGTGAAATGGGGTGTTAAATTGCGACTTACTTGGGTCGATGGCTAAATTGGTTAACGTGGTTGTAGGAGGGGGTGTTAAATGTGTGAACACGTACACACGTATGCGAAAGGGCGGCGCTGGTCGAAGGGACGTCGATCATTGTGTTTGTGGATTCGTTGGAATTCATTTCACCACGACCTTGGACGTCGACGTGCCGTACAAACCAACCGACGAGCGGCAACTGAGCGAGCGAGCGCCGACCTTGAGAATATATACAGCGCGACGGCGCATGCGCTGTCAGCTGTCGAATGTTCTCGAAGGAGAAGCGCGCGCGCGGCACAGGTGGTGACGACGCGACGGCGCATGCGCTGTCAGCTGTCGAATGTTCTCGAAGGAGAAGCGCGCGCGGCACAGATGGTGGGCGACGGCGCGACGGCGCATGCGCGCGCGTCAGCTGTCGAATGTTCGAGAAGTAGTGCAGACGGCGCGGACGGCGCACTACAAGGCGCGAGTATAAGATGCTTCCGCATCTAATAAAGGAAAGAAGTGTATACTTAAGGGCTCGTTTTTTCTGTGTTTTGCACAATATTATTGAGATCTAACAGACAATGATGCCAAGTAAAGTATATGGGAAGACCTTAGACCGAATTGTAATGTCAATATGAAGAAAAGTGGGTGAAAAGATAACTTGCCGTGGGCAGGATCCAAACCTACGACCATCGAATGACGCGTTTGATGCTCTACCACTAAGCTACCACGATAGCTATCCCCCCAGCCACTTTATTGGGTTTATATGTGAATTAAACGTGGGAGTGTCAGTCAGCGCCACCACTAGCGATGGCGGCGAGTGTAGCACAGTATTTTGAGCCTATTTGGCGTTACGTAGCGCGTGAATTTATTACGAGTTGGCAGCTGACCAATAGGCCCTCGTATACGACCTCAAGGCGCTAAGTCTGCCAGTACAAGACCCTCGTTATTGAATTAAGGAAAAAAGTGTATACTTATTGGCTCGTTTTTCTGTTTTTTACACAATATTATTGAGATCTAACAGACAATAATGCCAAGGAAATCATAGGGGAAGACATTAGACCGACTTGTAATGTAAATATGAAGACAAGTGGTGAAACGATAACTGGCCGTGGGCAGGATCCGAACCTACGATTTTCGAATGACGCGCTCGATGCTCTACCACTGAGCTACCACGACAGCTATCCCCCCAGCCACTTTATTGGGTTTAATTGTGAACTAAACGTGGGAGTGTCAGTCAGCACCACCAGTAGTCATGGCGGCGAGTGTAGCACACTCTTTTAAGCCTATTTGGCGTCACGTAGCACGTAAACTTATTACGAGTTGGCAGCTGACCAAAAGTCCCTCGTATACAACCTAAAGACGCTAAGTCTGCCAGTACGAGACCCTCGTTAAAGAATAAAGGAAAGAAGTGTATACTTAAGGGCTCGTTTTTTTCTGTGTTTTACACAATCATAATGAGATCTAACAGACAATAATGCCAAGGAAAGTATAGGGGAAGACATTAGACCGAATCGTATTGTAAATATGAAGAAAAGTGGGTGAAAAGATAACTTGCCGTGGGCAGGATCCGAACCAGCGACCTTTGAATGACGCGTTCGATGCTCTACCACAAGCTACCACGACAGCTATCCCCCAGCCACTTTATTGGGTTTATATGTGAATTAAACGTTGAGGTGTCAGCGCCACAAGTAGCCATGGCGGCGAGTGTTGCACAGTCTTTTGAGCCTATTTGGCGTCACGTAGCATGTGAACTTATTATGAGTTGGCAGCTGACCAATAGTCCCTCGTATACAACCTAAAGGCGGTAAGTCTGCCAGTACGAGACTCTCGTTATAGAAATAAGGAAAGAAGTATATAATTAAGGACTCGTTTTTTCGGGGTTTTACACAATAACAATGAGATCTAACAGACAATAATGCCAAGGAAAGTATAGGGGATGACATTAGACCGACTTGTAAAGTAAATATGAAAACAAGTGGGTGAAAAGATAACTGGCCGTGGGAAGGATCCGAACCTACGACCTTCCAACAACGCGTTCGATGTTCTACCACTGAGCTACTTCGACAGCTATCCCCCTTGCCACTTTATTGGGTTTAATTGTGAAATAAATGTGGGAGTGTCAGTCAGCGCCACCAGTAGCCATGGCGGCGAGTTTAGCACACTCTTTTGAGCCTATTTGGCGTCACGTAACACGTAAACTTATTACGAGTTGGCAGCGAACCAGTAGCCCCTCGTATACAACCTAAAGACGTTAAGTCTGCCAGTACGAGACCCTCGTTAATGAATTAAGGTAAGAAGTGTATTCTCAAGGGCTCGTTTTTTTCTGTGTTTTACACAATATTATTGAGATCTAACAGACAATAATGCCAAGGAAAGTATAGGGGAAGACATTAGACCGGCTTGTAATGTAAATATGAAGACAAGTGGGTGAAAAGATAACTGGCCGTGGTAAGGATCCGAACCTAGGACCTTCGAACGACGCGTTCGATGCTCTACCACTGGGCTACCACGACAGCTATCCCCCTAGCCACTTTATTGGGTTTAATTGTGAATTAAATGTGGGAGTGTCAGTCAGCGCCACCAGTAGCCATGGCGGCGAGTTTAGCACACTCTTTTTAGCCTATTTGGCGTCACGTAACACGTAAACTTATTACGAGTTGGCAGCGAACCAGTAGCCCCTCCCATACAACCTAACGACGTTAAGTCTGCCAGTACGAGACGCTCGTTAATGAGTTAAGGTAAGAGGTGTATTCTTAAGGGCTCGTTTTTTTCTGTGTTTTACACAATAATAATGAGATCTAACAGACAATAATGCCAAGGAAAGTATAGGGGAAGACATTAGACGGAACTTTAGTGTAAATATGTAGAAAATTGGGTGAGAAGATAACTTGCCATTGGCAGGATCCGAACCGGCGACCTTCGGATGACGCGTTCGATGTTCTACCACTGAGCTACCATGACAGCTATCTCCCCAGAAACTTTATTGGGTTTATATGTGAAGTAAACGTGGGAGTGTCAGTCAGCGCCACCAGTAGCCATGGCGGCGAGTGTAGCACAGTCTTGTGAGCCTATTTGGCGTCACGTAGCACGTGAACTTATTACGAGTTGGCAGCTGACCAATAGTCCCTCGTATACAACCTAAAGACGCCAAGTCAGCCAGTACGAGACGCTTTTTAATGAATTAAGGAAAGAAGTGTATACTTAAGGGCTCGTTTTTTCTGTGTTTTACACAATATTAATGAGATCTAACAGACAATAATGCCAAGGAAATTATTGGGGAAGACATTAGACAGAATTGTAATGTATATATAAAGAATAGTGGGTGAAAGGATAACTTGCCGTGGGCAGGATCCGAACATTTGACCTTTGAATGACGCGTTCGATGCTCTACCACTGAGCTACCACGAAAGCTATCCCCCAGCCACTCTATTGGGTTTATATGTGAATTAAACGTGGGAGTGTCAGTCAGCGCCACCAGTAGGCATGGCGGCGAGTGTAGCACATTATTGTGAGCCTCTTTGGCGTCACGTAGCACGTGAGCTTATTACGAGTTGGCAGCTGAACAATAGTCCCTCGTATACAACCTAAAGGCGCTAAGTCTGCCAGTACGAGGCCTTCGTTATTGAAATAAGGAAAGAAGTGTATACTTAAGGGCTCGTTTTTTCTGTGTTTTACGCAATATTATTGAGATCTAACAGACAATATAGCCAAGGAAAGTATTGGGGAAGACAGACCGAATTTTAATGTAAATATGAAGACAAGTGGGTGAGAAGATAACTTGCCGTGAGCAGGATCCGAACCTGCGACCTTCGAAAGACGAGTTCGATGTTCTACCACTGAGCTACCCTGACAGCTATCCCCCCAGCCACTTTATTGGATTTATATGTGAAGTAATCGTGGGAGTGTCAGTCAGCGCCACCAGTAGCCATGACGGCGACTGTAGCACAGTCTTGTGAGCCTATTTGGCGTCACGTAGCACGTGAACTTATTACGAGTTGGCAGCTGACCAATAGTCCCTCGTATACTACCTAAAGGCGCTAAGTCTGCCAGTACGAGACCCTCGTTAATGAATTAAGGAAAGAAGTGTGCCACGTTCCATTTCCCAAGTTTTTGTTATCGTCCCAAAACACCGCACGATTCTCAGCGCAAACCGCGCCTGCAGTTTTCTAGAAGGTTCTGGACTGTAGTAGATCATTCGATAAGATCACGCCCACTGTTCGAACGGTACAGATTGTTCTGGAACGTACGCCACTGCCAGCGATAACGCTAGAACATTCGACGGCAAGAGTATAAATGCCGACGCGCTTTGCCGCTTGCCAGTTGTTGATCGAAGGCCGACGCTCCGTTCGCCGCTATCAGTCCGAGACTGCTATCTGTGCAAGACTGCTGCTGTAATTGGACTTTCGTTTACCAGGCACTGGTTCGCCCAAATAAAGAGTTCAATCCAAACAAGAAGTCTCCTGTCTTCGGCCACGTCACGACTCTGTGGCATCTGGTGGAGGTGCTGGGTATCGATCCCAGTACCTCTCGCGAACATTTCACCTTTGAATGACGCGTTCGATGCTCTACCACTGAGCTACCACGAAAGCTATCCCTATTGGGTTTATATGTGAATTAAACGTGGGAGTGTCAGTCAGCGCCACCAGTAGCCATGGCGGCGAGTGTAGCACACTCTTTTGAGCCTATTAGGCGTCACGTAGCACGTGAGCTTATTACGAGTTGGCAGCTGAACAATAGTCCCTCGTATACAACCTAAAGGCGCTAAGTCTGCCAGTACGAGGCCTTCGTTAATGAATTAAGGAAAGAAGTGTATACTTAAGGGCTCGTTTTTTCTGTGTTTTACGCAATATTTTTGAGATCTAACAGACAATAATGCCAAGGAAAGTATAGGGGAAGACATTAGACCGAATCGTAATGTGAATATGAAGAAAAGTGGGTGAAAAGATAACTTGCCGTGGGCAGGATCCGAACCATCGACCTTTGAATGACGCGTTCGATGCTCTACCACAAGCTACCAGGACAGCTATCCCCCAGCCACTTTATTGGGTTTATATGTGAAGTAAACGTGGGAGTGTCAGTCAGCGCCACCAGTAGCCATGGCGGCGAGTGTAGCACAGTCTTGTGAGCCTATTTGGCGTCACGTAGCACGTGAACTTATTACGAGTTGGCAGCTGACCAATAGTCCCTCGTATACAACCTAAAGACGCCAAGTCAGCCAGTACGAGACGCTTTTTAATGAATTAAGGAAAGAAGTGTATACTTAAGGGCTCGTTTTTTCTGTATTTTACACAATAATAATTAAATTATAACAGACAATAATGCCAAGGAAAGTATAGGGGAAGACATTAGACCGAATTTTAATGTAAATATGAAGACAAGTGGGTGAAAAGATGACTGCCCGCGGGCAGAATCCGAACCTGCGACCTTTGAATAACGCGTTCGATGCTCTACCACTGAGCTACCACGACAGGTATCCCCCCAGCCACTCTATTGGGTTTATATGTGAATTAGACGTAGAAGTGTCAGTCAGCGCCACCAGTAGCCAAGGCGGCGAGTGTAGCACATTATTTTGAGCCTATTTGGCGTCACGTAGCACGTGAGCTTATTACGAGTTGGCAGCTGAACAATAGTCCCTCGTATACAACCTAAAGGCGCTAAGTCTGCCAGTACGAGGCCTTCGTTAATGAATTAAGGAAAGAAGTGTATACTTAAGGGCTCGTTTTTTCTGTGTTTTGCGCAATAATATTGAGATCTAACAGACAATATAGCCAAGGAAAGTATAGGGGAAGACAGACCGAGTTTTAATGTAAATATGAAGACAAGTGGGTGAGAAGATAACTTGCCGTGCGCAGGATCCGAATCTGCGACCTTCGAAAGACGCGTTCGATGTTCTAGCACAGAGCTACCATGACAGCTATCCCCCCAGCCACTTTATTGGGTTTATATGTGAAGTAAACGTGGGAGTGTCAGTCAGCGCCACCAGTAGCCATGGCGGCGAGTGTAGCACAGTTTTGTGAGCCTATTTGGCGTCACGTAGCACGTGAACTTATTACGAGTTGGCAGCTGACCAATAGTCCTTCGTATACTACCTAAAGGCGCTAAGTCTGCCAGTACGAGACCCTCGTTAATGAATTAAGGAAAGAAGTGTATACTTAAGGGCTCGTTTTTTCTTTGTTTTACACAATATTATTGAGATCGAACAGACAATAATGCCAAGGAAAGTACAGGGGAAGACTTCAGATCACTTTGTAATATAAATATGAAGAATATGGGTGAAAAGATAATTTGCCGTGGGCAGGATCCGAACCATCGACCTTTGAATGACGCGTTCGATGCTCTACCACAAGCTACCAGGACAGCTATCCCCCAGCCATTTTATTGGGTTTATATGTGAATTAAACGTAGAAGTGTCAGTCAGCGCCACCAGTAGCCATGGCGGCGAGTGTAGCACAGTCTTTTGAGCCCATTTGGCGTCACGTAGCACGTGAACTTATTATGAGTTGGCAGCTGACCAATAGTCCCTCGTATACAACCTAAAGGCGCTAAGTCTGCCAGTACGAGACTCTCGTTATAGAATTAAGGAAAGAAGTATATAATTAAGGACTCGTTTTTTCGGGGATTTACACAATAATAATGAGATCTAACAGACAATAATGCCAAGGAAAGTATAGGGGAAGACATTAGACTGACTTGTAATGTAAATATGAAGACAAGTGGGTGAAAAGATAACTGTCCGTGAGAAGGATCTGAACCTACGACCTTCGAACGACGCGTTCGATGCTCTACCACTGAGCTACCACGACAGCTATCCCCCAAGCCACTTTATTGGGTTTAATTGTGAATTAAATGTGGGAGTGTCAGTCAGCGCCACCAGTAGCCATGGCGGCGAGTTTAGCACACTCTTTTGAGCCTATTTGGCGTCACGTAACACGTAAACTTATTACGAGTTGGCAGCGAACCAGTAGCCCCTCCTATACAACCTAAAGACGTTAAGTCTGCCAGTACGAGACCCTCGATAATGAATTAAGGTAAGAAGTGTATTCTTAAAGGCTCGTTTTTTTCTGTGTTTTACACAATATTAATGAGATCTAACAGACAATAATGCCAAGGAAAGTATAGGGGAAGACATTAGACGGAACTTTAATCTAAATATGAAGAAATGTGGGTGAAAAGATAATTTGCCGTGGGCAGGATCCAAACCTGCGACCTTTGAAACACGCGTTCGATGCTCTACCACTGAGCTACCACGACAGCTATTCCCCCAGCCACTTTATTAGGTTTATATGTGAATTAAACGTGGGAGTGTCAGTCAGTGCTACCAGTAGCCATGGCGGCGAGTGTAGCACAGTCTTGTGAGCCTATTTGGCGTCACGTAGCACGTGAACTTATTACGAGTTGGCAGCTGACCAATAGTCCCTCGTATACAACCTAAAGACGCTAAGTGAGCCAGTACGAGACCCTTTTTATTGAATTAAGAAAAGAAGTGTATACTTAAGGGCTCGTTTTTTTCTGTGTTTTACACAATAAATATGAAATCTAACAGACAATAATGCCAAGGAAATTATAGGGGAAGACATTAGACAGAATTGTAATGTAAATATAAAGAATAGTGGGTGAAAAGATAACTTGCCGTGGGCAGGATTTGAACATTTGACCATTGAATGACGCGTTCGATGCTCTACCACTTAGCTAACACGACAGCTATTCCCCCAGCCACTTTATTGGGTTTATATGTGAATTAAACGTGGGAGTGTCAGTCAGCGCCACCAGTAGCCATGGCTGTGAGTGTAGCACACTCTTTTGAGCCTATTTGGCGTCACGTAGCACGTAAATTTATTACGAGTTGGCATCTGACCAATAGTCCCTCGTATACAACCTAAAGACGCTAAATCTGCCAGTACGAGACCCTCGTTAACGAATTGAGGAAAGAAGTGTATGCTTAAGGGCTCGTTTTTTCTGTGTTTTACACAATAATTATGAGATCTAACAGACAATGATGCCAAGGAAAGTATAGGGGAAGACATTAGGCCGAATCGTAATGTGAATATGAAGAAAAGTGGGTGAAAAGATAACTTGCCGTGGGCAGGATCCGAACCATCGACCTTTGAGTGACGCGTTCGATGCTCTACCACAAGCTACCAGGACAGCTATCCCCCAGCCACTTTATTGGGTTTATATGTGAATTAAACGTAGAAGTGTCAGTCAGCGCCACCATAAGCCATGGCGGCGAGTGTAGCACAGTCTTTTGAGCCCATTTGGCGTCACGTAGCACGTGAACTTATTATGAGTTGGCAGCTGACCAATAGTCCCTCGTATACAACCTAAAGGCGCTAAGTCTGCCAGTACGAGACTCTCGTTATAGAATTGAGGAAAGAAGTATATAATTAAGAACTCGTTTTTTCGGGGATTTACACAATAATAATGAGATCTAATAACAGACAATAATGCCAAGGAAAGTATAGGGGAAGACATTAGACTGACTTGTAATGTAAATATGAAGACAAGTGGGTGAAAAGATAACTGTCCGTGGGAAGGACCTGAACCTACGACCTTCGAACGACGCGTTCGATGCTCTACCACTGAGCTACCACGACAGCTATCCCCCAAGCCACTTTATTGGGTTTAATTGTGAATTAAATGTGGGAGTGTCAGTCAGCGCCACCAGTAGCCATGGCGGCGAGTTTAGCACACTCTTTTGAGCCTATTTGGCGTCACGTAACACGTAAACTTATTACGAGTTGGCAGCGAACCAGTAGCCCCTCCTATACAACCTAAAGACGTTAAGTCTGCCAGTACGAGACCCTCGATAATGAATTAAGGTAAGAAGTGTATTCTTAAGGGCTCGTTTTTTCTGTGTTTTACACAGTATTAATGAGATCTAACAGACAATAATGCCAAGGAAAGTATAGGGGAAGACATTAGACGGAACTTTAATGTAAATATGTAGAAAATTGGGTGAAAAGATAACTTGCCATGGGCAGGATCCGAACCTGCGACCTTCGGATGACGCGTTCGATGTTCTACCACTGAGCTACCATGACAGCTATCTCCCCAGCCACTTTATTGGGTTTATATGTGAAGTAAACGTAGGAGTGTCAGTCAGCGCCACCAGTAGCCATGGCGGCGAGTGTAGCACAGTCTTGTGAGCCTGTTTGGCGTCACGTAGCACGTGAACTTATTACGAGTTGGCAGCTGACCAATAGTCCCTCGTATACAACCTAAAGACGCTAAGTCAGCCAGTACGAGACCCTTTTTAATGAATTAAGGAAAGAAGTGTATACTTAAGGGCTCGTTTTTTCTGTGTTTTACACAATATTAATGAAATACATTATCAATATGAGTGTTCCACCGGAGGTCGGGCGTGAACCATAACCCAAGATATTTATAGTTTTGTACACGCTTGAGGAAAGCATTGCCAATCTGGTAGTTGTAATCTAGAGGTGCTTTCTTTCTAGTTATAGTCATAAAGACTGTTTTTTCTGTGTTCAAACTCATTTGCCATTCTTCGCACCAATCCTTTATTCTTTGAAGATTGTTGTTTAGATTAACTTGGTCATGTTCAGTCTCGATTCTGCTATAAACAACACAGTCATCGGCAAACAACCTTATCGGGACCGTAACGCGGTTTGGTAGGTCATTTATATATAACAAAAATAAAAGGGGACCCAGCACGCTCCCCTGGGGAACTCCAGAATTCACTGCAACTGCTCTAGACTGTTTATTTTTTATTTGAACAAACTGCTGACGGCAGCTGAGGTAGGATGAAAACCATTTTGTCAAGTGATTATTTTGAAACGTTTTGTCAATTTTGAACAGGAGCTTTGAGTGCGACACTTTATCAAATGCCTTTGCGAAGTCCAAATATACCACATCAGTTTGACCACGCAAATTGATTGTTTTTGAAAGATCATGAACAAATTCGATTAACTGTGTTGTTGTAGATAAGCCTCGGCGGAAGCCATGCTGCTTCGAAGATAATAGATTGTGCGTATCAAGATAGGACATCAGGTGTTTGTTAATAATGTGCTCAAGTATCTTTGAACATGTACTGATAAGCGAAATAGGACGGTAGTTACGCTCGTCCCGAGAGGAGCCACTTTTGTGAACAGGGGTAATTTTAGCCTGCTTCCACGCTAGTGGGAAAGAGCCACTGCGCAGGGACGACTGAAATATTTTTGTAAGGAAGCGAGCCGCCCATTCAGCGTATCTGTACAGAAATTCGTTTGGTATACCATCAGGGCCGGGGGTTTTTCTTGTATTTATATTAAGTAAAAGATTTAGGACACCCTCTTCGCTAATTACCACATCATCGATCGGCCGCTGCAATGGTGACGTAGAAAACTCGGGCAAAATGCCATTATCATGAGTAAACACAGAAGCAAAAAAAGAATTGAAATCATCAACACGTTGTTGAGTAATTTCAGGTGGCCTCGGAGAGCTTGCTGGGGGAGTTATAAAGCGCCAAAACCTTGAGGGGGCTTCCTTCAAGTATTTCGTCAATGTCACATTGAAAAACCGATCCTTGGACTGCTTGATCAGACGTTTCAGTTCTTTTCTCATTGAAGAAATGCAAGCTGTTCCTTCAGGGGTACAATTTTTTGCACAAGATTTCCGTTTCCGTTTTAGTTTTCTTTTTGTGTGAATGATTTCTCTGGTAATCCAGGGATTGGTTTTACAAATGCGTTTTCTAATCCTAGGTACATAGCTGTCTATGCACTTCCCTACAACAATTGAAAAGAAATGCCATAGCCTATCAGTGCTGCAGTCAGTGTTGTAAAGGACCTGAAATTCATCAAAGGACCTTTCAAGATAGTCCAAAATAGACACATCATCAGCCGCCATAAAATTCAATACAGTGCTGAGTGTGGGTTTACCCAAGGTGTCTGGGGACAATGCTAGGGTGCGTTTACTACCATTCTGTGGTCGGATAGGCCTTCTACAACTTCACAAACGGCTGAGTAACGGCAACAGCTTTGGGGACACAAAAACCAAATCAAGGATAGATGACCTTGTAGTCCCTATCCGAGTAAATTCAGTGACAGTTTGCGTCAGCCCGTAGCAGAATGCCAGCTCCAGTAGTTGCTCAGCACTTGCAACCTGTTCCGATCCAGGAGACTGGGATAGCCAATTAATATCCGGAAGATTGAAGTCCCTAATAATAATACGTTATCTTGGAGGCTAAAATTAGAATTCATAAAATTTCTTAGCTTTGCGATTATATCAAGAGAGGAATTCGGCGCTCTATAAACCCCTCCAATATACACAGTTCGCTCGCTGAACCACACCTAATCCACAACATTTCTATGTCACAGTTATCATCCAACACTGAAAACCTAATGTTGTCTTTAATAAGAAACGCAATACACCACCTCTTCCTTGCCGGTCTTTTCTAACAATTGTGTAACCTGTAGGTGTCACTTCGAAATCTGCTACATCCGTATGTAACCAAGTCTCTGTTACGACCATTATATCCGGTTCATGCTCCAGGATTGCAGCTTCAACTGCATCAGCTTTATTCAGCAAACTTCTGGCGTTTACATTAATAACCTTAACAGATGCTGTCGGTCTCGATTTGCATCAGTCAGAGCTGGTAATACCTGGGCTAGCATACCTGAATCGCCTCGTTGGTAGCCTCATTCCAGCCATAGAGAACGTTGTTTACTTTCAGTTTATCGATGATTAGTTTAACCTTTGCTCCCTTTGCTCTTTCATCCGCTGATGAAATCCATAGTTTGTTTTCTGATTTCAACTACTCGTTTAGAGTAATCTTCGCTGATACTGAATTGTGTCCCCTTGAGGTTGCGGGCAGTTTTTCAGTATTTTGGTTTTGTCCCTGAAGTCTCCTACTTTCAAGATGACCGGGCGGCTTCTTTCCAGGTATTTTCTTCCTAGACGGTGAATTCTCTCAATGGAGCTACACTTTGAGCCAAGTAATTGTCAAGTATCGTCCATTCACCTTACCTTTAAGACCGTACTGCCTCATCCTCAGATTCTTCTTCTTCCACTCCGCGTACCATAAGGTTGTTGCGTCTAGAACGATTATCTAAGTCAATCGATCTTGCCTGGCAAGAGCCGTCAATTCACTGTCCATGGCGACCAACACTTGATTCTATCATTGTAAGCCGGCTCTGTGTTTACCCAACCCTTCAAGTTGTTTTTCAATAGTCTGGAGCCTAAACATGCATGTCGGAAATGCTGGCATCCGTAGATGTCTGCTTGGCCTGAATTTCATTAACTTTTGCTAGTAGTTACTCTGGTTACTTAATATTTCCCCAGCATTTTTCAACCTCGGGCCCAGGATTTTCCTCTACGTCACGGACAATTCAGTAACAGGCTTACAACTGAAACACAGTCATTTAAGCAACCAAGAACAGTGTGTGGACACGGCAGCACAATCAGGCAGGT
>WOVY01014208.1:0-18137 GCA_013436015.1 Rhipicephalus annulatus | reverse complement strand
CTTTCGCACGCGTGCAAGCCTGCGCCACCGTAGCTGCAGTCAACTATTTTAATAATTGCGATGAATATCAATCGAAATACTTAGGCCGGTTTTTTTCAAGAACTGAGCACCAGGGTAACTAGTGGTCCAGTGGTGCGATGGATCACAACTACGAAAAGCTTTTTTTTAGTTAATCAGACCTAAGCCAAAAAAATGATGAGATTTGCTTGTTCTTGTTTTAGTTTCGGAACATTACACAAAGTTACGCATCTTTCGCACGCGTGGAAGCCTGCGCCACCGTAACTGCAGTCAACTATTTCAATAAATGCAATGAATATCTATCTAAATATTTAGGCTGGTTTTTTTCAAAAACCGAGCACCATGATAACTATGGGTCCAGTGGTTGCGATGGATCACAACTACGAAAAGCTTTTTTAGTTAATCAGACCTAAGCAAAAATGGTGGAGATTTGCTTGCTCCTATTTTAGTTTGGGAACATTACACAAAGTTACGCACCTTTCGCACGCGTGCAAGCCTGCGCCACCGTAGCTGCAGTCAACTATTTCGATAAATGCGATGAATATCAATCTAAATACTAAGGCTGGTTTTTTCACGAACCAAGCAGCATGATAACCTGTCTCAACCTGGTGCAATAAATGGCTTATGACTCTCAACTCTAACAAATCTAAATGCATGTCAATAAACCCGGCGATCTATTTCTCCCCCCTGTACCTACAGAATTAACGCCGTTCCCCTCCAGCATGTATCTTCATATAAGTACCTCGGCGTTTACATTACCAACAATCTATCTTGGCACGCGCATGTTACCTACATCTGTAATAACGCTAACCGAACGCTAGGATACTTACGCCGCAACTTTTCTCGCGCTCCGCTGTCCCTCAAAATTCTATTATACCGATCACTAATTCGCCCAAAGCTTGAGTACGCGTCCGCTATATGGGATCCCGTGCAGCAAAATTTAATTAACGCGTTAGAATCTGTTCAGAACCGCTCAGTTCGGTTCATTTTTTCTAATTATTCCCGTACTGCTAGCATATCAGAAATGAAATCTAACCTTGACCTACCGAATTTAACTGTCCGGAGGAAACTGGCGCGACTGCATTTTTTTCATAAGATATTTTTTCACAATCCATCAATGAAGCGAGACCTCATTTCACAACCGTCATACCACTCATCGCGCATTGATCATCAGCATAAGGTTGCCATTCCGTTTGCCACACCAAATTCTTTTCAGCAGCCTTCTTACCGAAAACAGCCGCCGATTGGAACCACCTTCCCTCTTCCGTTGTATCAATAACAGACCCTTTGTTATTCAAGACTGCAATTTCTCAGCAATGCTTGTAACTATACGCAGTTTCTATTATCTATCTTTGTATTGTATGTGCTTGAATTCTTATACATTTTTAGTTGACTCATGTTGCCTTCCTGACTTGCGCATCTGATACTTGTTTCTTTATTTTGTCTTTTTTCTTGTGTGTTATGTGTGTTATATACGTTGTACCCACCCCCTCTGTAATGCCCTACGGGCCCTGAGGGTATTCTAATAAATAAATAAATAAGTAGTGGTCCATTGGTTGCGATAAATCACAACTACGAAAAGCTTTTTTAGTTATTCAGACCTAACAAAAAAATGTTGAGATTTGCTTGCTCTTGTTTTAGTTTCGGAACATTACACCAAGTTACGCACCTTTCACATGTGTGCAAGCCTGCGCCACCGTAGCTGCAGTCAACTATTAAAATAAATGCGATGAATATCAATCTAAATACTTAGGCTGGTTTTTCAAGAACCAAGCACCATGATAACTAGTGGTCCATTGGTTGCGATGAATCACAACTACGAAAAGCTTTTTTTAGTTAGTCGGACCCAAGCAAAAAAATGTTGGGATTTGCTTGCTCTTGTTTTAGTTTCGGAGCATTACACAAAGTTACGCCCCTTTCGCACGCCTGCAAGCCTGCGCCACCGTAGCTGCAGTCAACTGTTTCAATAAATGCGATGAATACCAATTTAAATACTTAGGCCGGTTTTTTCAAGAACTGAGCACCATGATAACTAGTGGTCCAGTGGTTGCGATGGATCACAACTACGAAAAGTTTTTTTAGTTAGTCGGACCCAAGCAAAAATGTTGGGATTTGCTTGCTCTTGTTTTAGTTTCGGAGCATTACACAAAGTTACGCACCTTTCGCATGCGTGCAAGCCTGCGCCACCGTAGCTGCAGTCAACTATTAAAATAAATGCGATGAATATCAATCTAAATACTTAGGCTGGTTTTTTTCAAGAACCAAGCACCATGATAACTAGTGGTCCATGGGTTGCGATGAATCACAACTACGAAAAGCTTTTTTTAGTTAGTCGGACCCAAGCAAAAAAATGTTGGGATTTGCTTGCTCTTGTTTTAGTTTCGGAGCATTACACAAAGTTACGCCCCTTTCGCACGCCTGCAAGCCTGCGCCACCGTAGCTGCAGTCAACTGTTTCAATAAATGCGATGAATACCAATTTAAATACTTAGGCCGGTTTTTTCAAGAACTGAGCACCATGATAACTAGTGGTCCAGTGGTTGCGATGGATCACAACTACGAAAAGCTTTTTTTAGTTAGTCGGACCCAAGCAAAAAATGTTGGGATTTGCTTGCTCTTGTTTTAGTTTCGGAGCATTACACAAAGTTACGCACCTTTCGCATGCGTGCAAGCCTGCGCCACCGTAGCTGCAGTCAACTATTTAAATAAATGCGATGAATATCAATCTATATACTTAGGCTGGTTTTTTTCAAGAACCAAGCACCATGATAACTAGTGGTCCAGTGGTTTCGATGGATCCCAACTACGAAAAGCTTGTTTTAGTTAATCGGACCTAAGCAAAAAAATGTTGAGATTTGCTTGCTCTTGTGTTAGTTTCGGAACATTACACAAAGTTACGCATTTTTCGCACGCGTGCAAGTCTGCGCCACCGTAGCTGCAGTCAACAATTTCAATAAATGCGATGAATATCAATCTAAATACTTAGGCTTGATTTTTCAAGAACCGAGCACCATGATAACTAGTGGTCCATTGGTTGCGATGAATCACAACTACGAAAAGCTAATTTTTAGTTAGTCGGACCCAAGCAAAAACATGTTGAGATTTGCTTGCTCTTGTTTTAGTTTGGGAGCATTACACAAACTTACGCCCCTTTCACACGCCTGCAAGCCTGCGCCACCGTAGCTGCAGTCAACTATTTCAAATAATGCGAAGAATATCAAATTAAATACTTAGGCCGGTTTTTTCAAGAACCGAGCACCATGATAACTAGTGGTCCAGTGGTTGCGATGGATCCCAACTACGAAAAGCTTGTTTTAGTTAATCGGACCTAAGCAAAAAAAATGTTGAGATTTGCTTGCTCTTGTTTTAGTTTCTGAACACAACCCAAAGTTACGCACCTTTCGCAAGCGTGCAAGCCTGCGCCACCATAGCTGCAGTCAACTATTTTAATAATTGCGATGAATATCAATCTAAATACTTAGGCCGGTTTTTTCAAGAACTGAGCACCAGGGTAACTAGTGGTCCAGTGGTTGCGATGGATCACAACAACGAAAAGCTTTTTTTCAGTTAATCAGACCTAAGCCAAAAAAATGATGAGATTTGCTTGTTCTTGTTTTAGTTTCGGAACATTACACAAAGTTACACATCTTTCGCACGCGTGCAAGCCTGCGCCACCGTAACTGCAGTCAACTATTTCAATAAATGCGATGAATATCTATCTAAATATTTAGGCTGGTTTTTTTTCAAAAACCGAGCACCATGATAACTATGGGTCCAGTGGTTGCGATGGATCACAACTACGAAAAGCTTTTTTTTTTAATCAGACCTAAGCAAAAAAATGGTGAGATTTGCTTGCTCTTATTTTAGTTTGGGAACATTACACAAAGTTACGCACCTTTCGCTCGCGTGCAAGCCTGCGCCACCGTAGCTGCAGTCAACTATTTCGATAAATGCGATGAATATCAATCTAAATACTAAGGCCGGTTTTTTCAAGAACCAAGCAGCATGATAACTAGTGGTCCATTGGTTGCGATGAATCACAACTACGTAAAGGTTTTTAGTTATTCAGACCTAACAAAAAATGTTGAGATTTGCTTGCTCTTGTTTTAGTTTAGGAACATTACACAAAGTTACGCACCTTTCGCATGCGTGCAAGCCTGCGCCACAGTAGCTGCAGTGAACTATTAAAATAAATGCGATGAATATCAATTTAAATACTTAGGCTGCTTTTTTTCAAGAACCAAGCACCATGATAACTAGTGGTCCATTGGTTGCGATGAATCACAACTACGAAAAGCTAATTTTTAGTTAGTCGGACCCAAGCAAAAATATGTTGAGATTTGCTTGCTCTTGTTTTAGTTTCGGAGCATTACACAAACTTACGCCCCTTTCGCACGCCTGCAAGCCTGCGCCACCGTAGCTGCAGTCAACTGTTTCAATAAATGCGATGAATACCAATTCAAATACTTAGGCCGGTCTTTTCAAGAACTGAGCACCATGATAACTAGTGGTCCAGTGGTTGCGATGGATCACAACTACGAAAAGCTTTTTTTAGTTAGTCGGACCCAAGCAAAAAAATGTTGGGATTTGCTTGCTCTTGTTTTAGTTTCGGAGCATTACACAAAGTTACGCACATTTCGCACGCGTGCAAGCCTGCGCCACCGTAGCTGCAGTCAACTATTTCAATTGATGCGATGAATATCAAATTAAATACTTAGGCCGGTTTTTTCAAGAACCGAGCACCATGATAACTAGTGGTCCAGTGGTTGCGATGGATCCCAACTACGAAAAGCTTTTTTAGTTAATCGGACCTAAGCAAAAAAAATATTGAGATTTGCTTGCTCTTGTTTTAGTTTCGGAGCATTACACAAAGTTACGCACCTTTCGCACGCGTGCAAGCCTGCGCCACTGTAGCTGCAGTCAACTATTTTAATAATTGCGATGAATATCAATCTAAATACTTAGGCCGGTTTTTTCAAGAACTGAGCACCAGGGTAACTAGTGGTCCAGTGGTTGCGATGGATCACAACTACGAAGAGCTTTTTTTAGTTAATCAGACCTAAGCCAAAAAATGATGAGATTTGCTTGTTCTTGTTTTAGTTTCGGAACATTACACAAGTTACGCATCTTTCGCACGCGTGCAAGACTGCGCCACCGTAACTGCAGTCAACTATTTCAATAAATCCGATGAATATCTATCTAAATATTTAGGCTGGTTTTTTTCAAAAACCGAGCACCATGATAACTATGGGTCCAGTGGTTGCGATGGATCACAACTTCGAAAAGCTTTTTTTTAGTTAATCAGACCTAAGCAAAAAAATGGTGAGATTTGCTTGCTCCTATTTTAGTTTGGGAACATTACACAAAGTTACGCACCTTTCGCACGCGTGCAAGCCTGCGCCACCATAGCTGCAGTCAACTATTTCGATAAATGCGATGAATATCAATCTAAATACTAAGGCTGGTTTTTTCAAGAACCAAGCAGCATGATAACTAGTGGTCCATTGGTTGCGATGAATCACAACTACGAAAAGCTTTTTTAGTTATTCAGACCTAACAAAAAAATGTTGAGATTTGCTTGCTCTTGTTTTATTTTCGGAACATTACACAAAGTTACGCACCTTTCGCATGCGTGCAAGCCTGCGCCACCGTAGCTGCAGTCAACTATTAAAATAAATGCGATGAATATCAATATAAATACTTACGCTGGTTTTTTTCAAGAACCAAGCACCATGATAACTAGTGGTCCATTGGTTGCGATGAATCACTACTACGAAAAGCTTTTTTTAGTTAGTCGGACCCAAGCAAAAAAATGTTGGGATTTGCTTGCTCTTGTTTTAGTTTCGGAGCATTACACAAAGTTACGCCCCTTTCGCACGCCTGCAAGCCTGCGCCACCGTAGCTGCAGTCAACTATTTCAATATTTGCGATGAATATCAATCTAAATACTTAGGCCGGTTTTTTCAAGAACCGAGCACCATGATAACTTGTGGTCCAGTGGTTGCGATGGATCACAACTACGAAAAGCTTTTTTTGTTAATCAGACCTAACAAAAAAATGTTGAGATTTGCTTGCTCTTGTTCAGTTTCGAAACATTACACAAAGTCAAGCACCTTTCGCACGCGTGCAAGCCTGCGCCACCGTAGCTGCAGTCAACTATTTCAATTAATGCGATGAATATCAATCTAAATACTAAGGCCGGTTTTTTCAAGTACCGAGCACCATGATAACTAGTGGTCCATTTGTTGCGATGGATCACAACTACGAAAAGCTTTTTTATTTGATCAGACCTAACAAAAAATGTTGAGGTTTGCTTGCTCTTGTTTTAGTTTCGGAACATTACACAAAGTTACGCACCTTTCGCACGCGTGCAAGCCTGCGCCACCGTAGCTGCAGGCAACTATTTCAATAATTGCGATGAATATCAATCTAAATACTTAGGCCAGTTTTTTCAAGAACCGAGCACCATGATAACTAGTGGTCCATTGGTTGCGATGGATCACAACTACGAAAAGCTTTATTTACTTAGTCGGACCTAAGCAAAAAAATGTTGACATTGGCTTGCTCTTGTTTTAGTTTCGGAACATTACACAAAGATACGCACCTTTCGCACGCGTGCAAGCCTGCGCCACCGTAGCTGCAGTCAACTATTTCAATAAATGCGATGAATATCAATCTAAATACTTAGGCCAGCTTTTTCAAGAACCGAGCACCATGATAACTTGTGGTCTAGTGGTTGCGATGGATCCCAACTACGAAAAGCTTTTTTAGTTAATCGGACCTAAGCAAAAAAAATGATGAGATTTGCTTGTTCTTGTTTTAGTTTCGGAACATTACACAAAGTTACGCATCTTTCGCACGCGTGGAAGCCTGCGCCACCGTAACTGCAGTCAACTATTTCAATAAATGCAATGAATATCTATCTAAATATTTAGGCTGGTTTTTTTCAAAAACCGAGCACCATGATAACTATGGGTCCAGTGGTTGCGATGGATCACAACTACGAAAAGCTTTTTTTAGTTAATCAGACCTAAGCAAAAAAATGGTGAGATTTGCTTGCTCCTATTTTAGTTTGGGAACATTACACAAAGTTACGCACCTTTCGCACGCGTGCAAGCCTGCGCCACCGTAGCTGCAGTCAACTATTTCGATAAATGCGATGAATATCAATCTAAATACTAAGGCTGGTTTTTTCAAGAACCAAGCAGCATGATAACCTGTCTCAACCTGGTGCAATAAATGGCTTATGACTCTCAACTCTAACAAATCTAAATGCATGTCAATAACCCGGCGATCTATTTCTCCCCCCTGTACCTACAGAATTAACGCCGTTCCCCTCCAGCATGTCTCTTCATATAAGTACCTCGGCGTTTACATTACCAACAATCTATCTTGGCACGCGCATGTTACCTACATCTGTAATAACGCTAACCGAACGCTAGGATACTTACGCCGCAACTTTTCTCGCGCTCCGCTGTCCCTCAAAATTCTATTATACTGATCACTAATTTGCCCAAAGCTTGAGTACGCGTCCGCTATATGGGATCCCGTGCAGCAAAATTTAATTAACGCGTTAGAATCTGTTCAGAACCGCTCAGTTCGGTTCATTTTTTCTAATTATTCCCGTACTGCTAGCATATCAGAAATGAAATCTAACCTTGACCTACCGAATTTAACTGTCCGGAGGAAACTGGCGCAACTGCATTTTTTTCATAAGATATTTTTTCACAATCCATCAATGAAGCGAGACCTCATTTCACAACCGTCATACCACTCATCGCGCATTGATCATCAGCATAAGGTTGCCATTCCGTTTTGCCACACCAAATTCTTTTCAGCAGCCTTCTTACCGAAAACAGCCGCCGATTGGAACCACCTTCCCTCTTCCGTTGTATCAATAACAGACCCTTTGTTATTCAAGACTGCAATTTCTCAGCAATGCTTGTAACTATACGCAGTTTCTATTATCTATCTTTGTCTTGTATGTGCTTGAATTCTTATACATTTTTAGTTGACTCATGTTGCCTTCCTGACTTGCGCATCTGATACTTGTTTCTTTATTTTGTCTTTTTTCTTGTGTGTTATGTGTGTTATATACGTTGTACCCACCCCCTCTGTAATGCCCTACGGGCCCTGAGGGTATTCTAATAAATAAATAAATAAGTAGTGGAGCATTGGTTGCGATAAATCACAACTACGAAAAGCTTTTTTAGTTATTCAGACCTAACAAAAAAATGTTGAGATTTGCTTGCTCTTGTTTTAGTTTCGGAACATTACACCAAGTTACGCACCTTTCGCATGTGTGCAAGCCTGCGCCACCGTAGCTGCAGTCAACTATTAAAATAAATGCGATGAATATCAATCTAAATACTTAGGCTGGTTTTTTTCAAGAACCAAGCACCATGATAACTAGTGGTCCATTGGTTGCGATGAATCACAACTACGAAAAGCTTTTTTTAGTTAGTCGGACCCAAGCAAAAAAATGTTGGGATTTGCTTGCTCTTGTTTTAGTTTCGGAGCATTACACAAAGTTACGCCCCTTTCGCACGCCTGCAAGCCTGCGCCACCGTAGCTGCAGTCAACTGTTTCAATAAATGCGATGAATACCAATTTAAATACTTAGGCCGGTTTTTTCAAGAACTGAGCACCATGATAACTAGTGGTCCAGTGGTTGCGATGGATCACAACTACGAAAAGTTTTTTTAGTTAGTCGGACCCAAGCAAAAAATGTTGGGATTTGCTTGCTCTTGTTTTAGTTTCGGAGCATTACACAAAGTTACGCACCTTTCGCATGCGTGCAAGCCTGCGCCACCGTAGCTGCAGTCAACTATTAAAATAAATGCGATGAATATCAATCTAAATACTTAGGCTGGTTTTTTTCAAGAACCAAGCACCATGATAACTAGTGGTCCATTGGTTGCGATGAATCACAACTACGAAAAGCTTTTTTTAGTTAGTCGGACCCAAGCAAAAAAATGTTGGGATTTGCTTGCTCTTGTTTTAGTTTCGGAGCATTACACAAAGTTACGCCCCTTTCGCACGCCTGCAAGCCTGCGCCACCGTAGCTGCAGTCAACTGTTTCAATAAATGCGATGAATACCAATTTAAATACTTAGGCCGGTTTTTTCAAGAACTGAGCACCATGATAACTAGTGGTCCAGTGGTTGCGATGGATCACAACTACGAAAAGCTTTTTTTAGTTAGTCGGACCCAAGCAAAAAATGTTGGGATTTGCTTGCTCTTGTTTTAGTTTCGGAGCATTACACAAAGTTACGCACCTTTCGCATGCGTGCAAGCCTGCGCCACCGTAGCTGCAGTCAACTATTTAAATAAACGCGATGAATATCAATCTATATACTTAGGCTGGTTTTTTTCAAGAACCAAGCACCATGATAACTAGTGGTCCAGTGGTTTCGATGGATCCCAACTACGAAAAGCTTGTTTTAGTTAATCGGACCTAAGCAAAAAAATGTTGAGATTTGCTTGCTCTTGTGTTAGTTTCGGAACATTACACAAAGTTACGCATTTTTCGCACGCGTGCAAGTCTGCGCCACCGTAGCTGCAGTCAACAATTTCAATAAATGCGATGAATATCAATCTAAATACTTAGGCTTGATTTTTCAAGAACCGAGCACCATGATAACTAGTGGTTCATTGGTTGCGATGAATCACAACTACGAAAAGCTAATTTTTAGTTAGTCGGACCCAAGCAAAAACATGTTGAGATTTGCTTGCTCTTGTTTTAGTTTGGGAGCATTACACAAACTTACGCCCCTTTCGCACGCCTGCAAGCCTGCGCCACCGTAGCTGCAGTCAACTATTTCAAATAATGCGAAGAATATCAAATTAAATACTTAGGCCGGTTTTTTCAAGAACCGAGCACCATGATAACTAGTGGTCCAGTGGTTGCGATGGATCCCAACTACGAAAAGCTTGTTTTAGTTAATCGGACCTAAGCAAAAAAAATGTTGAGATTTGCTTGCTCTTGTTTTAGTTTCGGAACACAACCCAAAGTTACGCACCTTTCGCAAGCGTGCAAGCCTGCGCCACCATAGCTGCAGTCAACTATTTTAATAATTGCGATGAATATCAATCTAAATACTTAGGCCGGTTTTTTCAAGAACTGAGCACCAGGGTAACTAGTGGTCCAGTGGTTGCGATGGATCACAACAACGAAAAGCTTTTTTTCAGTTAATCAGACCTAAGCCAAAAAAATGATGAGATTTGCTTGTTCTTGTTTTAGTTTCGGAACATTACACAAAGTTACACATCTTTCGCACGCGTGCAAGCCTGCGCCACCGTAACTGCAGTCAACTATTTCAATAAATGCAATGAATATCTATCTAAATATTTAGGCTGGTTTTTTTCAAAAACCGAGCACCATGATAACTATGGGTCCAGTGGTTGCGATGGATCACAACTACGAAAAGCTTTTTTTTGTTAATCAGACCTAAGCAAAAAATGGTGAGATTTGCTTGCTCTCATTTTAGTTTGGGAACATTACACAAAGTTACGCACCTTTCGCACGCGTGCAAGCCTGCGCCACCGTAGCTGCAGTCAACTATTTCGATAAATGCGATGAATATCAATCTAAATACTAAGGCCGGTTTTTTCAAGAACCAAGCAGCATGATAACTAGTGGTCCATTGGTTGCGATGAATCACAACTACGTAAAGGTTTTTTAGTTATTCAGACCTAACAAAAAAATGTTCAGATTTGCTTGCTCTTGTTTTAGTTTAGGAACATTACACAAAGTTACGCACCTTTCGCATGCGTGCAAGCCTGCGCCACAGTAGCTGCAGTGAACTATTAAAATAAATGCGATGAATATTGCCACCCACACGTAGTGGGTCGACTGCAAGAGTGGCTCTACCATCTGGAGGAAAGAAAGAAGATTTGCGTGTCTCTTCTCCGCTCGAGAGCCAGCCACGACTGACGCATCGTCTTAGGGCTAGCTACCCGGTCGTTCAATATATCCCCAAGTACTTGTGACACATCGTGACAAACTGGTGGAAGGTGCTGGGTAGTCTCACGGATGCTGCAGACCCCCCCAGGAAGCCGTAATACGAGTCCAGTGCCAGTCAACACTCCCGTGCATCGGACGAGCCGCCGAATCAGGGGATTGCCTCCGGAAGTCAACGATACTGCTCCCACCACGTCAACAAACATGACCAGCACTTCGGTAAAAACCTTGCCGACCGGCACGGGAAGCACGTCGTCGAACCGATATACGTTGGAAAGCCCACGGGCACCGACGACGTTTCATGGTACGGAGAGCGAAGACGTTGAGGACTGGTTGGCGGACTTCGAGCGCGTAGCCAACTTGAATCAGTGGGACGACGCGGCTAAACTGGGTCGTGTCTACTTCTATCTCGAAGACGGGGCTCGCACGTGGTATCAAAATCGAGAGGAGCAGCTGACGACGTGGCCAGAATTCTCTCGTAGACTTCTGCAGACATATGCCAGCGCTGACCGCCAAGAAAGAGCTGAACGAGCTATTCTTGCCCGCGTCCAGTCGCCAAACGAAACTGTGACCGCGTACGTCGAAGACATGACGCGTCTCTTCCGACGGGCAGATTCAAGAATGACGGAGGACAAGAAGTTGCGTCACTTGATGCGTGGTGTCAAGGACCAGCTTTTCGCCGGCCTCGTGCGAAGCCCTCCGAAGACGGTCGCGGAGTTCTTGTCCGAAGCCGTGACAATGGAAAAAATGCTACAGCAGCGATCAAACCAATACGACAGGCAAGTCAGTGGTATGTCCACTGCTGACATTTTCGCCGCCGCTGGGACCAACAATGACTCCTTACGTGAACTCATACGTAATATCGTACGTGAAGAGTTGCAAAAGGCTGGTGTTACACCTCATCCTACGGTTAGCTCTATTGCAACTGTCATCAAAGATGAGCTGCACCAGGCCCTCCGGGACACCTTGCCTCCTGATACAGCTGCGTCAGCTCCTGCTGAATACCACCGTAAGACAACCTACGCGGAAGCCTTGAAACGCCCTGCTGCATCGCCGCCTTTGTTCGTTCATCCTGTCCCTGCAGTTTCACTCGAGTCAGCGCAGCACATACCATACTACGAAGGCACGTACACGCCACCACCCCTGCCCTTTGTCCGTGGTGCTTCTGTTGCCCATCGTTCGGTGCAACCGGTCCAGTACATCGACGATCGGCACTCGTATCCTCGGAAGTCTGATGTCTGGCGCACACCCGATCACCGGCCTCTATGCTTTCACTGCGGAGAAGCTGATCACTTGTACCGCCAGTGTCCTTATCGCCGTCTTGGGCTTCGCGGCTTCTCTGCGTACTCGCCGCCCCCCCGTTACGGTCAGAGACCACGCGACATCCAAAACTACCTCTCCCAGCAGCATGAACCACCGTCTGCCGGGCGCCAGTCGCGCTCGCCATCACCGAGGCGATTTTCATCAATGCCCCAGCGGTATTCTACCGCACGATCTCCCAGCCCCCGCCGGGAAAACTAGCCGAAGCGACTTCTGGGGGCGGGGTCGCTGAACGTCGAAGCGCTGAAGACCTCCTATTGACGCAGAACCGTACAGAAACTGGTCCGACATCACCTGCTGCTGCAAAGGATAGCCGGCTTTCACTCGATATAGCAGTAACAATTGATGGTTGTGTAGTTAATGCGTTAGTGGACACCGGCGCAGACTATTCCATACTGAGCGGGAAACTGACAACGCAGCTGAAGAAAGTAATCACGCCGTGGCATAACTCGCAGATTCGGACAGCTGGTGGCCATGTCGTAACCCCACTGGGTGCCTGCACAACTAGAATACAGATTCAAGGGTACACATTCGTAGCAAGCTGCCTCGTTCTTCGTGAATGCTCCCGTGACGTCATTCTGGGAGTTGATTTTCTACAGGAAAATGGAGCTATCATTGATCTGCAAGAGCACCGCGTCACGTTCTCAGCCCAGCGAGCAATCAACGTGCAGGATGACGGAATGCAAGTTGATGTACTCCGTATTTCTGAACAGAGCGTGACGCTTCCTCCCCGAGCCAGTGTTCTAGTCGACGTAACATGCTGTGGTTTGAGCGATGGCGATGTGGTGGCCGAGACAAATTTAGAACACCTCCTGCAGCAAGGCATATGTGTAGCGAGAAGTGTAATACACGTTCGCGACGGCCGATCTGAATTGCTCGTTACCAACTTCAGCAACGAGCATCGACACCTTTTCCGTGGCACTTCGATAGCGTTTGCCCACGAAGTAGCAAACGTAACCAACTGTCTCACGTCAGAAATAGTGGATAACACAGACACATCAATGAGCAACATTTACATCAATCCTGATCTGTCCACCGATAACCGGACTGCGCTGCGAGCGCTCTTGTTCGAGTACAGGTCTTGCTTCGCAAGTTGCTCAAAGGTCCGCCAGACGTCCATCACTCAGCACAGGATCATCACGTACGAGGACGCACGTCCAATACACCAGCACCCCTACCGCGTGTCGGCTAAAGAACGTGAAGCGATACGTACGCAAGTTCGCGAGATGCTTGACGATGGCGTTATCGAACCATCCAACAGCCCGTGGTCATCTCCAGTCGTGCTTGTCAAAAAGAAGGACGGATCGCTACGCTTCTGCGTCGATTACCGAAAGCTTAACAACGTGACCAAAAAGGATGTGTACCCGCTACCGCGTATCGACGATTCGTTGGATAGACTTCGTCGTGCCCATTATTTCACTTCTCTCGATCTCAAAAGCGGGTACTGGCAAATCGAGGTAGATCAGCGAGACCGCGAAAAGACAGCCTTCGTGACTCCAGACGGCCTATACCAATTTCGAGTACTCCCTTTCGGTTTGTGTTCAGCGCCGGCAACTTTCCAGTGAATGATGGACACTGTCCTCACAGGGCTCAAGTGGCAGACTTGTCTTGTCTACCTTGATGATGTGGTGGTCTTCTCTGCCACGTTCGAGCAGCACCTACAGCGCCTGCGCAGCGTGCTGGAGGCTATCCGATCGGCGGACCTCACTCTAAAGCCACAGAAGTGCCACTTCGGCTATGAACAACTGAAATTTCTTGGACATGTAGTTAGCGCTGAAGGAGTCCGGCCCGATCCAGACAAGCTTGCCGCTGTTGCCGAATTACCAACTCCTGTCGATAAGAAAGCCGTCCAGCGCTTCCTTGGTTTGTGCGCCTACTATCGCCGGTTCATTCATAGCTTTTCACAGATAGCAGAACCTCTGACTCGTCTCACAAGGGACGACACGCCGTTTGTCTGGCAAAACGAGCAACAAGCTGCTTTTGATGAACTGCGACAGCGCATGCAATCAGCACCCGTTCTCGCTCATTTCGATGATGATGCTGAAACGGAGGTCCATACTGAC
The DNA here is from genome assembly GCA_013436015.1 of Rhipicephalus annulatus. NCBI lineage: Eukaryota > Metazoa > Arthropoda > Arachnida > Ixodida > Ixodidae > Rhipicephalus > Rhipicephalus annulatus. Next base: position 3,774 of record WOVY01014208.1, on the reverse strand, counting down.
GCTAGTAACGTTGGGCTTGGTGCAGTGCTCGTTCAGCGTCAAGACGACATCGAAAGGGTGATAGCCTACGCCAGCCGCTCTCTATCCCGTGCCGAGGCGAATTATTCCACTACGGAGAAAGAGTGCCTCGCAGTCGTGTGGGCAATCACCAAGTTTCGCCCGTACCTTTATGGTCGTCCCTTCAAGGTAGTGACGGATCACCATGCCCTCTGCTGGTTGGCAAGCCTGCGCGACCCTTCAGGACGGCTAGCACGGTGGAGCTTGCGGCTGCAGGAATTTGACGTCACCATCGTCCATAAGTCCGGCCGTAAGCATGAAGACGCTGACACACTGTCACGCGCACCCCTTCATGTCGTCAGTCAGGAAGCAGAGGAAGACGAAGGCTTCCTGGGCGCCATTAGCTCATCAGATTTGAGTAAACTGCAGCGGGATGACGCAGAGATTCGTCCGATCATCGATCATTTAGAGGGCCAGGGCACAATTATACCACGTCATTTATCCCGCTCGTTGCCGTCGTTCTGCCTTCGAGAGGGTGTGCTGTACAAGAAGAACGCTCGTTCGAACAACCGTACCTACCTCCTGGTGGTTCCTCGAGGCATGCGAGACGACGTCCTCTTTGCTTGCCATGACGAACCCACATCCGGTCATCTGGGCTACTCACGGACACTTGCTAGAGTGAGCGAGAGGTACTATTGGCCAGGACTTTCGGCAAGCGTCAAGAAGTACGTGAAGAGCTGTCGGGAATGTCAGCGCCGAAAGCAACCATCTGTTAAGCCAGCTGGTTTGCTTCAGCCCATTGAAGCACCCTGCACGCCGTTCGACCAAGTCGGCATGGACATTCTCGGGCCATTCCCCCTATCTGCGGACAGCAACAAATGGGTGATCGTCGCGACCGACTATTTGACACGCTACGCTGAGACGCAGGCGATCCCACGAGCCACGGCTTCTGAGGTAGCACAATTTTTCATGCGCCACATCGTGTTACGACACGGTGCTCCTTCCAGTATAATAACGGACAGAGGGACGGCGTTCACGGCGCAGCTTATGGACGAGGTTTTCAAACTGAGCAACACCAGACACCGAAAGACAACTGCGTACCACCCGCAAACCAACGGACTTACCGAGCGACTGAATAAGACCATCGCAGACATGATCTCAATGTACATCGACGTACAGCACAAAACATGGGACCGGATCTTACCTTACGTGACCTTCGCGTATAATACCGCCGTGCAAGAGACCACGCGATTCACGCCATTTCGGCTTCTCTACGGCCGCGAAGTGCAGACCATGCTGGACTCTATGCTACCGTGTCAAGACGAAGACGAGTTGGCAACTGACGCCGATGAATTCGCAGAGCGTGCTGAGGAAGCCCGGCAGCTCGCGCGACTACACATCGGCCAGCAACAGCAGGCAGACGCACGGCGCTATAACATCCGCCACAGCGAAGTATTTTACAACCCCGGAGACCAAGTTTGGGTGTGGACGCCCGTCCGCCGCCGTGGCCTTAGTGAAAAGTTACTGAGCCGGTACTTTGGCCCTTATAAAGTGTTACGTCGCGTCAGTGACGTGAACTACGAAGTGGTTACGGACTCAACATCGCAGGCACGGAGTAGGACACGACCGAGGTCAGATGTCGTTCATGTGTTGCGCATGAAACCATTTATTGCGCGTTGTTCATAACTTTTTTCTTGCCGTACAGCGTTCTTTGTGTTAGTTATTTATTTTTGTGAACTTGCTTCTTCGTTCACTGATTTTTCCTATACTGGCTCGCTCGTTCATTTCTATTTTTACTTTATCCGAATTTCCAATTTCTTTTTTTTCCACGTGCCTATGTCGTAACATCGTGGTGGTGCTATGTACTTTTCTTTCCCCCTTTTGGGACTTTTTTTTTCTTTTCGAAAGGGGGGATAATGCCACCCACACGTAGTGGGTCGACTGCAAGAGTGGCTCTACCATCTGGAGGAAAGAAAGAAGATTTGCGTGTCTCTTCTCCGCTCGAGAGCCAGCCACGACTGACGCATCGTCTTAGGGCTAGCTACCCGGTCGTTCAATGTTGAGACTCGCTTGCTCTTGTTTTATTTTCGGAACAATACACAAAGTTACGCATCTTTCGCACGCGTGCAAGCCTGCGCCACCACTCAACATTTGCAATAAATGCGATGAATATCAATCTAAATATTTAGGCCGGTTTTTTCAAGAACTGAGCACCATGATAACTAGTGGTCCAGTGGTTGCAATGGATCCCAACTACGAAAAGCTTGTTTTAGTTAATCGGACCTAAGCAAAAAAAGTGTTGAGATTTGCTTGCTCTTGTTTTAGTTTCGGAACATTACACAAAGTTACGCCCCTTTCGCACGCGTGCAAGCCTGCGCCACCGTAGCTGCAGCCAGTTATTCCAATAAATGCGATGAATATCAATCTAAACACTTAGGCTGGTTTTTTCAAGAACCGAGCACCGTGATAACTAGTGGTCCATTGGTTGCGATAGATCACAACTACGAAAAGCTTTTTTAGTTATTCAGACCTAACAAAAAATTGTTGAGATTTGCTTTCTTTTGTCTTAGTTTCGGAACATAACACAAAGTTACGCACCTTTCGCACGCGTGCAAGCCTGCGCCACCGCAGCTGCAGTCAACTATTTCAATAGATGCAATGAATATCAATTTAAATACTTAGGCCGGTTTTTTCAAGAACCGAGCACCATGATAACAAGTGGTCCATTAATTGCGATGGATCACAACTACGAAAAGCTTTTTTTAGTTAATCAGACCTAAGCAAAAAAATGGTGAGATTTGCTTGCTCTTATTTTAGTTTGGGAAAATTACACAAAGTTACGCACCTTTCGCACGCGTGCAAGCCTGCGCCACCGTAGCTGCAGTCAACAATTTCAATAAATGCGATGAATATCAATCTAAATACTTATGACGGTTTTTTCAAGAACTGAGCACCATGATAACTAGTGGTCCAGTGGTTGCGATGGATCACAACTACGAAAAGCTTTTTTTAGCTAATCAGACCTAAGCCAAAAAAAATGGTGAGATTTGCTTGCTCTTGTTTTAGTTTTGGAACATTACACAAAGTTACGCATCTTTCGCCACGCGTGGCAAGCCTGCGCCACCGTAGCTGCAGTCAACTATTTCAATAAATGCGAGTAGTATCAATCTAAATACTTAGGCCGATTTTTCAAGAACCGAGCACAATGATAACTAGTGGTCCAGTGGTTGCGATGGATCACAACTAGGAAAAGCTTTTTATGATATAATCAGACCTAAGCAAAAAATTGTTAAGAGTTGCTTGCTCTTGTTTTACTTTCGGGACATTACAACTAAGTTACGCACTTTCCGCGCTTTGCAAGCCTGCGCGCCGTAGCTGCAGTCACTATTTCATAAATGCGATGAATATCAATCTAAATACTTAGGCCTGGTTTTTTTCAAGAACCGAGCACCAAGATAACTAGTGGTCCAGTGGTTGCGATGGATCACAACTACGAAAAGCTTTTTAGTTAATTGGACCAAAGCTAAAAAAGTGTTTTAGATTTGCTTGCTCTTGTTTTAGTTTCGGATCTTTACACAAAGTTACGCACCTTACGCACGCGGTGCAAGCCTGCGCACCGTAGCTGCAGTCAACTATTCAATAATGCAATGAATATCAATCTAAATACTTAGGCCGGTTTTTAACAAGAACCGAGCACCAGGATAACTAGTGGTCCAGTGGTTGCGATGGATCACAACTACAAAAGCTTTTTTAGTTAATCGGACCTAAGCAAAAAAA
>WOVY01014206.1:0-19282 GCA_013436015.1 Rhipicephalus annulatus | reverse complement strand
AGAACCACAATATTCAATGTAGGTGGAACAATAGGAAACACCTAGCACCAGATAGTAAAGTTGCGATACCTTGAAAGTATTGAAGCTCACGTACAAAAGATTCAGACAAAGTACACACGCTCTCGTTCTGTTCATAGAGAACAATGAAACCTGACACTGCACCCGCTTACGTCATCCACTCGCTTACGTCATCAAACAGATGAATGTTTATAGTGACATTGAAAAATTTGTGTTTTTTGAGAACCACAATATTCAATGTAGGTGGGAACAATAGGAAACACCTAGCACCAGATAGTAAAGTTGCGATACCTTGAAAGTATTGAAGCTCACGTACGAAAATTCAGGACAAAGTACACACGTTCTCGTTCTGTTCATAGAGAACAATGAAACCTGACACTGCACCCGCTTACGTCATCCACTCGCTTACTCAGAAAAACAGATGAATGTTATAGTGACATTGACAATTTTTGTGTTTTCTGGAACCACAATATTCAATGTAGGTGTGAACAATAGGAAACACCTAGCACCAGATAGTAAAGTTGCGATACCTGAAAGTATTGAAGCTCACGTACAAAAGATTCAGGACAAAGTACACACGCTCGTTCTGTTCATAGAGAACAATGAAACCTGACACTGCACCCGCTTACTTCATCCACTCGCTTACGTCATCAAAACAGATGAATGTTTATAGTGACATTGAAAATATTTGTGTTTTTTGAGAACCACAATATTCAATGTAGGTGGGAACAATAGGAAACACCTAGCACCAGATAGTAAAGTTGCGATACCTGAAAGTATTGAAGCTCACGTATCGAAGATTCAAGACAAAGTACACACGTTCTCGTTCTGTTCATAGAGAACAATGAAACCTAACACTGCACCCGCTTACGTCATCCACTCGCTTACTCAGAAAAACAGATGAATGTTTATAGTGACATTGACAATTTTTCTGTTTTTCTGGAACCACAATATTCAATGTAGGTGTGAACAATAGGAAACACCTAGCACCAGATAGTAAAGTTGCGATACGTTGAAAGTATTGAAGCTCACGTACAAAAGATTCAGGACAAAGTACACACGCTCTCGTTCTGTTCATAGAGAACAATGAAACCTGACACTGCACCCGCTTACGTCATCCACTCGCTTACGTCATCAAAACAGATGAATGTTTATAGTGACATTGAAAATATTGTGTTTTTTAGAACCACAATATTCAATGTAGGTGGAACAATAGGAAACACCTAGCACCAGATAGTAAAGTTGCGATACTTTTAAAGTATTGAAGCTCACGTACGACAATTCAAGACAAAGTACACACGTTCTCGTTCTGTTCATAGAGAACAATGAAACCTAACTCTGCACCCGCTACGTCATCCACTCGCTTACGTCATAAAAACAGATGAATGGTTTAGTGACATTGACATTTTATGTTTTTCTAGAACCACAATATTCATGTGAGTGTGAACAATAGGAAACACCTAGCACCAGATAGTAAAAGTTGCGATACCGGAAAGTATTGAAGCTCACGTATTGAGATTCAGGACAAAGTACACACGTTCTCGTTCTGTTCATAGAGAACAATGAAACCTGACACTGCAACCGCTTACGTCATCCACTCGCTTGACTAAAAAACAGATGAATGTTTATAGTGACATTGACAATTTTTTGTTTTTCTGGAACCACAATATTCAATGTAGGTGGGAACAATAGAAAACACCTAGCACCAGATAGTAAAGTTGCGATAATTGAAAGTATTGAAGCTCACGTACAAAAGATTCAGGACAAAGTACACACGCTCTCGTTCTGTTCATAGAGAACAATGAAACCTGACACTGCACCCGCTTACTTCATCCACTCGCTACGTCATCAAAACAGATGAATGTTTATAGTGACATTGAAAATATTTTGTGTTTTTTGAGAACCACAATATTCAATGTAGGTGGGAACAATAGGAAACACCTAGCACCAGATAGTAAGTTGCGATACTTGAAAGTATTGAAGCTCCCGTACAAAAGATTCAGGACAAAGTACACACGCTCTCGTTCTGTTCATAGAGAACAATGACACCTGACACTGCACCCGCTTACTTCATCCACTCGCTTACGTCATCAAAACAGATGAATGTTATAGTGACATTGAAAATATTTGTGTTTTTGAGAACCACAATATTGGATGTAGGTGGAACAATAGGAAACACCTAGCACCAAATAGTAAAGTTGCGATACCTTAAAGTATTGAAGCTCCCGTACAAAAGATTCAGGACAAAGTACACACGTTCTCGTTCTGTTCATAGAGAACAATGACACCTGACACTGCACCCGCTTACTTATCCACTCGCTTACGTCATCAAAACAGATGAATGTTAATAGTGACATTGAAAATATTTGTGTTTTTTGAGAACCACAATATTCAATGTAGGTGTGAACAATAGGAAACACCTAGCACCAGATAGTAAAGTTGCGATACCTTGAAAGTATTGAAGCTCACGTATCGACAATTCAAGACAAAGTACACACGTCTCGTTCTGTTCATAGAGAACATGAAACCACCACTGCACCCGCTTACGTCATCCACTCGCTTACGTCATAAAAACAGATGAATGTTTATAGTGACATTGAAAATTTTTGTTTTCTAGAAACCACAATATTCAATGTAGGTGTGAACAATAGGAAAACCTAGCACCAGTAGTAAAGTTGCGATACCTGAAAAGTATTGAAGCTCACGTAAAGAAGATTCAAGACAAAGTACACACGCTTTCCTTCTGTTCATAGAGAACAATGAAACCTGTCACTGCACTCGCTTACGTCATCCACTCGCTTGACTCAGAAAACAGATGAATGTTTATACTGACATTGATATTTTTTCTGTTTTTTCTGGAACCACAATATTTAATGTAGGTGTGAACAATAGGAAACACCTAGCACCAGAAAGTAAAGTTGCGCTACGTTGAAAGTATTGAAGCTCACGTACAAAAGATTCAGGACAAAGTACACACGCTCTCCTTCTGTTCACAGAGAACAATGAAACCTGAAACTGCAACCGCTTACGTCATCCACTCGCTTACGTCATCAAAACAGATGAATGTTTGTAGTGACATTGAAAATATTTGTGTTTTTATAACCACAATATTCAATGTATGTGGTAACAATAGGAAACACCTAGCACTAGATAGTAAAGTTGCGATACTTTTAGAGTATTGAAGCTCACGTATCGACAATTCAAGACAAGTACACACGTTCTCGTTCTGTTCATAGAGAACAATGAAACCTAACTCTGCACCCGCCTACGTCATCCACTGGCTTACGTCATAAAAACAGATAAATGGGTTTAGTGACATTGACAATTTTTATGTTTTTCTAGAACCACAATATTTAATGTGAGTGTGAACAATAGGAAAACACCTAGCACCAGATAGTAAAGTTGCGATATCGTGAAAGTATTGAAGCTCACGTTTTGATGATTCAGGACAAAGTACACACGTTCTCGTTCTCTTCGTAGAGAACATTGAAACCTGACACTGCAACCGCTTACGTCATCCACTCGCTTGACTAAAAAAAACGGATGAATGTTTATAGTGACATTGACACTTTTTCTGTTTTTCTGGAACCACAATATTCAATGTAGGTGTGAACAATAGGAAACACCTAGCATCAGATAGTAAAGTTGCGATACCTTGAAAGTATTGAACCTCACGTACAAAAGATTCAGGACAAAGTACACACGCTCTCGTTCTGTTCATAGAGAACAATGAAACCTGACACTGTACCCGCTTACTCTTCATCCACTCGCTTACGTCATCAAAACAGATGAATGTTTATAGTGGCATTGAAACTATTTGTGTTTTTGAGAACCACAATATTCAATGTAGGTGGGAACGATAGGAAACACCAAGCACCAGATATTAAATTTGCGATACCTTGAAAGTATTGAAGCTCCCGTACAAAAGATTCAGGACAAAGTACACACGCTCTCGTTCTGTTCATAGAGAACAATGACACCTGACACTGCACCCGCTTACTTCATCCACTCGCTTACGTCACCAAAACAGATGAATGTTAATAGTGACATTGAAAATATTTGTGTTTTTTGAGAACAACAATATTGGATGAAGGTGTGAACAATAGGAAACACCTAGCACCAAATAGTAAAGTTGCGATACCTTAAAAGTATTGAAGCTCCCGTACAAAAGATTCAGGACAAAGTACACACGCGCTCGTTCTGTTCATAGAGAACAATGACACCTGACACAGCACCCGCTTACTCCATCCACTCGCTTACGTCATCAAAACAGATGAATTTTAATAGTGACATTGAAAATATTTGTGTTTTTTGAGAACCACAATATTGAATGAAGGTGTGAACAAGAGGAAAGACCTAGCCCCAAATAGTAAAGTTGCGATACATTTAGAGTATTGAAGCTCACGTATCGACAATTCAAGACAAAGTACACACGTTCTTGTTCTGTTCATAGAGAACAATGAAACCTGACACTGCACCCGCTTACTTCATCCACTCGCTTACGTCATCAAAACAGATGAATGTTTATAGTGACATTGAAAACATTTGTGTTTTTTTGAGAACTACAATATTCAATGTTGGTGGAAACAATAGGAAACACCTAGCATCAGATAGTAAACTTGCGATACCTTAAAAGTATTGAAGCTCACGTCTCGGCAATTTAAGACAAAGTACACACGTTGTCGTTCTGTTCATAGAGAACAATGAAACCTAACACTGCACCCCCTTACGTCATCCACTCCCTTGACTCAGAAAAACAGATGAATGTTTATCCTGACATTGACAATTTTTCTGTTTTCTGGAACCACAATACTCAATGTAGGTGTGAACGATAGGAAACACCTAGCACCAGATAGTAAAGTTGCGATACCTTGAAAGTATTGAAGCTCCCGTACAGAAGATTCAAGACAAAGTACACACGTTCTTGTTCTGTTCATAGAAAACAATGAACCTGAAACTGCACCCGCTTACTTCACTCGCTTACGTCATCAAAACAGATGAATGTTTATAGAGACATTGAAAACATTTGTGTTTTTTGAGAACTACAATATTCAATGTAGGTGGAAACAATAGGAAACACCTAGCACCAGATAGTAAAGTTGCTTTACCGTAAAAGTATTGAAGCTCACATACAGAAATTCAAGACAATGTTCACATGCTCTCGTTCTGTTCATAGAGAACAATGACACCTGACACTGCACCCCACTTACTTCATCCACTTGCTTACGTCATCAAAACAGATGAATGTATTAGTTACATTGAAAATATTTTTGTTTTTTGAGAACCACAATATTTGATGAAGGTGTGAACAATAGGAAACACCTAGCATCACATAGTAAAGTTGCGATACCTTGAAAGTATTGAAGCTTCCGTACCAAAGATTCAGGACAAAGTACACGCGCTATCGTTCTGTTCATAGAGAACAATGACACCTGACACTGCACTCGCTTACTTCATCCACTCGCTTACGTCATCAAAACAGATGAATGTTAATAGAGACATTGAAAATATTTGTGTTTTTTGAGAACCACAATATTCAATGTAGGTGGGAACAATAGGAAACACCTAGCACCAGATAGTAAAGTTGCGATACCTTTAAAGTATTGAAGCTCTTATATCGAAAATTCAAGACAAAGTACACATGTTCTCGTTCTGTTCATAGAGAACGTTGAAACCTAACACTGCACCCGCTTACGTCATTCACTCGCTTACGTCATAAAAACAGAAGAATGGGTATAGTGACATTGACAATTTTTATGTTTTTCTAGAACCACAATATTGCATGAAGGTGTGAACAATAGGAAACACCTAGCACCAAATGGTAAAGTTGCGATACCTTGAAAAAATTGAAGCTCCCGTACAGAAGATTCAAGACAAAGTACACACGTTCTTGTTCTGTTCATACAGGACAATGAAACCTGAAACTGCACCCGCTTACTTCATCCACTCGCTTACGTCATCAAAACAGATGAATGTTTATAGTGACATTGAAAACATTTGTGTTTTTTGAGAACCACAATATTCAATGTAGGTGGGAACAATAGGAAACACCTAACACCAGATAGTAAAGTTGCGATACCTTTAAAGTATTGAGGCTCACGTATCGACAATTCAAGACAAAGTACACACGTTCTGGTTCTGTTCATAGAGGAGAATGAAACCTAACACTGCAACCCCTCACGTCATCCACTCGCTTGACTCAGAAAAACAGATGAATGTTCATACTGACATTGACAATTTTTCTGTTTTTCTGGAACAACAATATTCAATGTAGGCGTGAAAATAGGAAACATCTAGCACCAGAAATTAAAGTTGCGATACCTTGAAAGTATTGAAGCTCACGTACAAAAGATTCAGGACAGAGTACATATGCTCTCGTTCTGTTCACAGAGAACAATGGAACCTGACACTGCACCCGTTTACGTCATCCACTCGCTTATGTCATCGAAACAGATGAATGTTTGTAGTGACATTGAAAATATTTGTGTTTTTTAGAACCACAATATTCAATGTAGGTGGTAACATTAGGAAACGCCTAGCACCAGATAGTAAAGTTGCGATACTTTTAGAGTATTGAAGCTCACGTATCGACAATTCAAGACAAAGTACACACATTCTCGTTCTGTTCATAGAGAACAATGAAACCTAACTCTGCACCCCGCCTACGTCATCCACTCCCTTACGTCATAAAAACAGACGAATGGGTATAGTGACATTGACAATTTTTATGTTTTTCTAGAACCACAATATTTAATGTAAGTGTGAACAATAGGAAACACCTAGACCAGATAGTAAAGTTGCGATACCGTGAAAGTATTGAAGCTCACGTATTGATGATTCAAGACAAAGTACACACCTTCTCGTTCTTTTCGTAGAGAACATTGAAACCTGACCCTGCAACCGCTTACGTCATCCACTCGCTTGACTAAAAAAACAGATGAATGTTTATAGTGACATTGACAATTTTTCTGTTTTTTGAGAACCACAATAATCAATGTAGGGGTGAACAATACGAAACACCTAGCACCAGATAGTAAAGTTGCGATACCTTGAAAGTATTGAAGCTCACGTACAAAAGATTCAGGACAAGGTACACATGCTCCCGTTCTGTTCATAGAGAACAATGAAACTTGACACTGCACCCGCTTACTTCATCCACTCGCTTACGTCATCAAAAAAGATGAATGTTTATAGTGACGTTGAAAATATTTGTGTTTTTTGAGAACCACAATATTCAATGTAGGTGGGAACAATAGGAAACACCTAGCACCAGATAGTAAAGTTGCGTTACCTTGAAAGTATTGAGGCTCCCGTACAAAGATTCAGGACAAAGTACACACGCTCTCGTTCTGTTCATAGAGAGCAATGACACGTGACACTGCACCCGTTTACTTCAACCACTCGCTTACGTCATCAAAACAGATGAATGTTAATAGTTACACTGAAAATATTTGTGTTTTTGAGAACCACAATAATGGATGAAGGTGTGAACAATAGGAAACACCTAGCACCAAATAGTAAAGTTGCGATACCTTGAAAGTATTGAAGCTCCCGTACAAAAGATTCAGGACAAAGTACACACGCTATCGTTCTGTTCATAGAAAACAATGACACCTGACACTGCACCCGCTTACTTCATCCACTCGCTTACCTCATCAAAACAGATGAATGTTAATAGTGACATTGAAAATATTTGTGTTTTTTGAGAACCACAATATTCAATGTAGGTGGGAACAATAGGAAACACCTAGCACCAGATAGTAAAGTTGCGATACCTTTAAAGTATTGAAGCTCACGTATCGACAATTAAAGACAAAGTACACACGTTCACGTTTTGTTCGTAGAGAACAACGAAACCTACCACTGCACCCGCTTACGTCATCCACTCGCTTACGTCATAAAAACAGATGGATGTTTATGGTGACAGTGACAATTTTATAGTTTTTCTAGAACCACAATATTCGATGTAGGTGTGAACAATCGGAAACGCCTGGCACTAGTTCATAAACTTGCGATACCGTGAAAGTATTGAAGCACAGGTAAAGAAGATACAAGACAAAGTACACACGCTCTCCTTCTGTTCATTGAGAACAATGAAACCTGTCACTGCACTCGCTTACGTCATCCTCTCGCTTGACTCAGAAAAACAGATGAACGTTTATACTGACATTGATAATTTTTCAGTTTTTCTGGAACCACAATATTCAATGTAGGTGTGAACAATAGGAAACACCTAGCACCAGAAAGTAAAGTTGCGCTACGTTGAAAGTATTGAAGCTCACGTACAAAAGATTCAGGACAAAGTACACACGCTCTCGTTCTGTTCACAGAGAACAATGAAACCTGAAACTGCACCCGCTTACGTCATCCACTCGCTTACGTCATCAAAACAGATGAATGTTTTGTAGTGACATTGAAAATATTTGTGTTTTTTGAGAACCACAATATTGGATGAAGGTGAGCAATTGGAAACACCTAGCACCAAATAGTAATGTTGCGATACCTTAAAAGTATTGAAGCTCCCGTACAAAAGATTCAGGACAAAAACACACGCTCTCGTTCTGTTCATAGAGAACAATGACACCTGACACTGCACCCGCTTACTTCATCCACTCGCTTACGTCACCAAAACAGATGAATGTTATTAGTGACATTGAAAATATTTGTGTTTTTGAGAACCACAATATTCAATGTAGGTGGGAACAATAGGAAACACCTAGCACCAGATAGTAAATTTGCGATACCTTGAAAGTATTGAAGCTCCCGTACAAAAGATTCAGGACAAAAACACACGCTCTCGTTCTGTTCATAGAGAACAATGACACCTGACACTGCACCCGCTTACTTCATCCACTCGCTTACGTCACCAAAACAGATGAATGTTATTAGTGACATTGAAAATATTTGTGTTTTTTGAGAACCACAATATTGGATGAAGGTGAGCAATTGGAAACACCTAGCACCAAATAGTAATGTTGCGATACCTTAAAAGTATTGAAGCTCCCGTACAAAAGATTCAGGACAAAGTACACACGCGCTCGTTCTGTTCATAGAGAACAATGACACCTGACACAGCACCCGCTTACTCCATCCACTCGCTTACGTCATCAAAACAGATGAATTTTAATAGTGACATTGAAAATATTTGTGTTTTTTGAGAACCACAATATTGAATGAAGGTGTGAACAATAGGAAAGACCTAGCACCAAATAGTAAAGTTGCGAAACATTTAGAGTATTGAAGCTCACGTATCGACAATTCAAGACAAAGTACAAACGTTCTTGTTCTGTTCATAGAGAACAATGAAACCTGACACTGCACCCGCTTACTTCATCCACTCGCTTACGTCATCAAAACAGATGAATGTTTATAGTGACATTGAAAACATTTGTGTTTTTTGAGAACAACAATATTCAATGTTGGTGGAAACAATAGGAAACACCTAGCACCAGATAGTAAAGTTGCGATACCTTAAAAGTATTGAAGCTCACGTATCGGCAATTCAAGGCAAAGTACACACGTTGTCGTTCTGTTCATAGAGAACAATGAAACCTAACACTGCACCCCCTTACGTCATCCACTCGCTTGACTCAGGAAAACAGATGAATGTTTATACTGGCATTGACAATTTTTCTATTTTTCTGGAACCACAATATTCAATGTAGGTGTGAACAATAGGAAACACCTAGCACCAGATAGTAAAGTTGCGATACCTTGAAAGTATTGAAGCTCCCGTACTGAAGATTCAAGACAAAGTACACACGTTCTTGTTCTGTTCATAGAAAACAATGAAACCTGGAACTGCACCCGCTTACTTCATCCACTGGCTCACGTCATCAAAACAGATGAATGTTTATAGTGACATTGAAAACATTTGTGTTTTTTGAGAACTACAATATTCAATGTAGGTGGAAACAATAGGAAACACCTAGCACCAGATAGTAAAGTTGCTTTACCGTGAAAGTATTGAAGCTCACATACAGAAAATTCAAGACTATGTACACATGCTCTCGTTCTGTTCATAGAGAACAATGACACCTGACACTGCACCCGCTTACTTCATACACTCGCTTACGTCATCAAAACAGATGAATGTTAATAGTGACATTGAAAATATTTGTGTTTTTTGAGAACCACAATATTCAATGTAGGTGGGAACAATAGGAAACACCTAGCACCAGATAGTAAAGTTGCGATACTTTTAAAGTATTGAAGCTCACGTATCGACAATTCAAGACAAAGTACACATGTTCTCGTTCTGTTCATAGAGAACATTGAAACCTAACACTGCACCCGCTTACGTCATTCACTCGCTTACGTCATAAAACAGAAGAATGGGTATAGTGACATTGACAATTTTTATGTTTTTCTAGAACCACAATATTGGATGAAGGTGTGAACAATAGGAAACACCTAGCACCAAATGGTAAAGTTGCGATACCTTGAAAAATTTGAGGCTCCCGTACAGAAGATTCAAGACAAAGTACACACGTTCTTGTTCTGTTCATAGAGAACAATGAAACCTGACACTGCACCCGCTTACTTCATCCATTCGCTTACGTCATCAAAACAGATGAATGTTTATAGTGACATTGAAAACATTTGTGTTTTTTGAGAACCACAATATTCAATGTAGGTGGGAACAATAGGAAACACCTAACACGAGATATTAAAGTTGCGATACCTTTAAAGTATTGAAGCTCACGTATCGACAATTCAAGACAAAGTACACACGTTCTGGTTCTGTTCATAGAGAAGAATGAAACCTAACACTGCACCCCCTTACGTCGTCCACTCGCTTGACTCAGAAAAACAGATGAATGTTCATACTGACATTGACAATTTTTTTGTTTTTCTGGAACCACAATATTCTATGTAGGTGTGAACAATAGGAAACACCTAGCACCAGAAATTAAAGTAGCGATACCTTGAAAGTATTGAAGCTCACGTACAAAAGATTCAGGACAAAGTACACACGCTCTCATTCTGTTCAGAGAGAACAATGAAACCTGACACTGCACCTGTTTGCGTCATCCACTCGCTTACGTCATCGAAACAGATGAATGTTTGTAGTGACATTGAAAATAATTGTGTTTTTTAGAACCACAATATTCAATGTAGGTGGTAACAATAGGAAACGCCTAGCACCAGATAGTAAAGTTGCGATACTTTTAGAGTATTGAAGCTCACGTATCGACAATTCAAGACAAAGTACACACATTCTCGTTCTGTTCATAGAGAACAATGAAACCTAACTCTGCACCCGCCTACGTCATCCACTCACTTACGTCATAAAAACAGATGAATGGGTATAGTGACATTGACAATTTTAATGTTTTTCTAGAACCACAATATTTAATGTGAGTGTGAACAATAGGAAACACCTAGCACCAGATAGTAAAGTTGCGATACCATTAAAGTATTGAAGCTCACGTATTGATGATTCAGGACAAAGTACACACGTTCTCGTTCTCTTCGTAGAAAACAATGAAACCTGACACTGCACCCGCTTACTTCATCCACTCGCTTACGTCATCAAAACAGATGAATGTTTATAGTGACATTGAAATTATTTGTGTTTTTTGAGAACCACAATATTGGATGAAGGTGTGAACAATAGGAAACACCTAGCACCAAATAGAAAAGTTGCGATACCTTGAAAGTATTGAAGCTCCTGTACCAAAGATTCCGGACAAAGTACACACGCTATCGTTCTGTTCGATAGAGAACAATGACACCTGACACTGCACCGGCTTACTTCATCCACTCGCTCACGTCATCAATACAGATGAATGTTAATAGTGACATTGAAAATATTTGTGTTTTTTGAGAACTACAATATTCAATGTAGGTGGGAACAATAGGAAACACCTAGCACCAGATAGTAAGGTTGCGATACCTTTAAAGTATTGAAGCTCACGTGTCGACAATTCAAGACAAAGTACACATGTTCTCGTTATGTTTATAGAGAACATTGAAACCTAACACTGCACCCGCTTACGTCATTCACTCGCTTACGTCATAAAAACAGAAGAATGGGTATAGTGACATTGACAATTTTTATGTTTTTCTATAACCACAATATTGGATGAAGGTGTGAACAATAGGAAACACCTAGCACCAAATGGTAAAGTTGCGATACCTTAAAAAATTGAAGCTCCCATACAGAAGATTCAAGACAAAGTACACACGTTCTTGTTCTGTTCATAGAGAACAATGACACCTGACACTGCACCCGCTTACTTCATCCACTCGCTTACGTCATCAAAACAGATGAATGTTAATAGTGACTTTGAAAATATTTGTGTTTTTGAGAACCACAATATTGGATGAAGGTGTGAACAATAGGAAACACCTAGCACCGAATAGTAAAGTTGCGATACCTTGAAAGTATTGAAGCTCCCGTACAGATGATTCAAGACAAAGTACACACTGTTCTTGTTCTGTTCATAGAGAAGAATGAAACCTGACACTGCACCCGCTTACTTCAGTCCACTTGCTTACGTCATCAAAACAGATGAATGTTTATAGTGACATTGAAAACATTTGTGTTTTTTGAGAACCACAATATTCAATGTAGGTGGGAACATGATGATGATGATATATGGTGTTTTTTTGGTGCAAGGTCCATTTGATTGCCAAAGAGCGCCAGTTCATGGGACAACGAATGTAGACAATGATTGTGATTAGCGGCTGTATAAGGGCCATAAAATTCCTCGCGGTAAAGCAGGTAAAACATACAAGTAATAAAATCATGACCATGCCGTGAAATGTGTGTGTGGTGTGAATAGATGACAAAAGTTGGTGATAATGTAAAACTATGGTGGACATGTATGGCATTAGCACAAGTACCTCACTGATTCATACCCTTGCGTCCGAGGGCCGTGAGGCAAGTGCTTTCCTGTGTAGCCACCGCAGCAAAAACCTCCCTGGAGAGGTCATGCTACGGGATGCCCGGGTATATGTTATGAAAATTATGAAGTTCTTTTTAAAATGCTAACAATGATTTATGACTAAAAAGCGGTTCCCTACCAACGAACATTGTAGGGTGTAAAGGTATATGTTGTCGGTAGGGTAATGGAAATGTTGTTTTCTTAGAGTTTCTAAGTGTTTGCACTGGATTAGTATGCGAAGGACTGTTAGTGTTTTCACCACATTTGTCACACAATGGTGGATCGTCACCAGACGAAAAGATAAGTGTGTGTCGCGTATGTGTGTCCTATCCTGAGTCTCGTTTGTATTATATCTGTATGACGCGATTTCGATACGGGCAGCCAATGACCAAGGTGTGGCTTAATAACGTGTAGTTTGTTTTGTGTGTGCGTATCCCACTTGCTTAGCCAGTATACCCTCAGGTTTCGTTTGAGAAACGGCTTAAGATTAAGGGCCGGGATTGATATGGGCGTAGGGGCAGTGCTTTTGTGGACGGATGCAGCGAGTTGATCCGCCCTCACGTTGCTTGAATCTCACGGTGCCCTGGCACCCAGCACACTACAACATGTTGTTTGAGTGTTTAGAGTGTGCACAAAATGGAGTAAAGTGAGACAAGGACCGGGTTATTTTGTTTTTTAAGACTGTGCAGAGCCGTTACCACACTGAGGGAGTCCGTGTAAATTACTGCTTTTGGTATTTGTAATTGTTTGATGTGTTTAGCTGCCACAAGTATCGCGTAAGCTTCTGCTGTGAAGATACTTGTGCCTGGATGTAGAGGGCCAGCATCCGAAAAGGATGGGCTGACAGCAGCATAGGACACAGAGGAGTTGGATTTGGAGGCATCTGTAAAGAACTCAGGACGTGTGTATTTGTGTTGAAGTTTCAGAAAGTATGTTCGGATATGGGCAATAGGCGCATGTTTTGTAACTTCTAGAAAGGACAAATCACAGTCTATAGTCTGCCATTGCCACGGTTGTGGATATGCTACAGAAGCCATTAAGCTGTGTTCAAGTGAGACTCCAGTTTCCTCAGCTAGACTTTTCAGGCGAACTGAGAAGGGCTGCCTCATCGAAGGCCTGTTTTGAAACAGAATTGAGCTCGACAAATTATTAAGAGTAGAGTATGAGGGGTGCTTCTTATCCGCTTTCACCTTAAAGAAATAAACAAAGGACATGTAAGTTCTCTGCAGATGAAGCGACCACTCCTTTGACTCAACATAAAGGCTTTTCTATGGGGCTGGGCGCGAAAAGCACTCGTAGAAAGGCGGATGCCCAAATGGTGCACGGGGTCCAGCATCTTCAAAGCACTTTGAGTTGCAGACTGATAAACAACGGCCCCATAATCTAAGCGGGTGCGAACGATGCTTCGATACAGATTCATGAGGCATTGCCTGTCACTACCCCAAATAGTACGTGACAACACTTTATAACATTCATGGCTTTTAAACATTTTGTTTTTATATACTTTATGTGTGGCACCAAGGTCAACTTGTTGTCCAAGATTAAGCCTAAGAATTTATGCTCGGCTTTGACGGACAGACGTTGCCCGTTCAGTCGAATGTCAGGTTCCGAGCGCATGCCTCTCTTTTGAGAGAAGAAGACACACGTGCTTTTGTGTGGGTTAAGTCAAACTCCGTTTTCATCTGCCCATTTGGAGACCTTGTTTAAACCCAGCTGAACCTGCCGCTCACACATTGCCAAGTTGCATGACTTGACGCCATGATGGACGTCGTCGACATATGTACAATAGAACATATTGCGGGGGATGGACAAGTGCATGGAATTCATTTTGATGAGAAAAAGTGTGCAGCTAAGTACACCACCTTGTGGCACGCCCTTTTTGCTGGACAAATATTTGGGAAAGAACCGTGCCCACTCGACACGGAATGTCCGGTTTCACAGGTAACTTTCAATTATTTGAAACATTCTTCCACGCACGCCAAGGTGAGACAGGTCTCTTAGAATTCCAAAACGCCATGTTGTATCATAAGCTTTTTCGATATCGAGGAACACAGAGAGAAAATATTGTTTATGGACGAAGGCGTCTCTGATCTGTGCCTCGATACGAACGAGGTGGTCTGTGGTGGATCTACTTTCTCGAAACCCTCACTGAAATGGGTCGAGCAAATTGTTTGTTTCAAGGATATGTAGAAGTCGGCAGTTTATCATTTTTTCGAAGACACAAGCAGCTTCTAAGTGCAATGGGTCTATAGCTTGAAGCTAAAGAAGGGTCCTTGCCCTTTTTCAAAATGGGAATAATAATAGCCTCTTTCCAGGAGGTAGGGATAGTGCCAGAAAACCAGATATCATTGTATAAACAAATTAAGGATTTTCGTGTTTCGGCTGGTAGGTTTTTTAACATTTCATACACCACACGGTCAGAACCTGGGGCAGAAGTACTGCAGGAGTTTAAAGATGTTCGGAGCTCAGCTAGACTGAAAGCTTGGTTATATGCCTCGTATCTAGTGGATTTATGTTCTAGATTCTGCTTTTCTATTCTTGTTCTGTATTTTTGGAAAGTGTCAGTATAGTGGGAAGAGCTGGATACCCGTTCAAAGTGTGCACCGAGGAACGTTTGCCTGACCTTCCAAGGTATCACCCTGAGTGTTTACGAGTGGAAGTGTGTGTACTTGTTTTCCTGCTATCCTACCGACCATGTTCCAGACTTTAGCCTCCTGTGTGTATGAATTGATCCCTGAAAAAACTTCTGCCAGCTTTTCTCTTCTGGCCTGCCGACGCGTTCTCCTGCCTTGAGACTTTATTTTCTTAAAGCTCTCAAGGTTTTTTCGCTGTCGGCGAGTTGCGCAGCAACCTCCATGCCCTTTTTCTGTTCCTTTCGCGCATTACGACACTCTGTGTTCCACCATGGGACGTGTCGCTTGCCGGGCTGTCCAGATGTTTCGTGGGATTGCATTTGGTTTGCTGCGTTAATAAGGAGAGCTGTGAAGTACTGCACAGCTTCATCTATGCTTAGTCCACATATGTCAGTCCAACATAACTGAGCACTTGTTATAAAACTGTTTCCAGTCGCCTTTGTGTATAAGCCATTTGGGAACTCGTAGAGGACATTTCGTATGATGTTTGTGTACTCAAAACAACAGGAAAATGGTCACTTCCGTTGGGATTATTTAGAACTTTCCATTGAAGTAATGGTACAAGTGAAGGAGATGCGATGCTGAGATCTATGGAAGAGTACGTTTTGTTGCAAGGTTATAATATGTTGCCTCTTTTCCTATTCAACAGACAGGCGCCGGAGAAAAAAGAAATTGTTCAATGAGACGGCCTCGTGCATCGCAGCGAGAATCACCCCATAGACTGCTATGAGCATTCAGGTCACCAACGACCAGATAAGGTTCGGGTAGTTGGTCTATTAAGGACTCGAATTCTAGTTTTCCAAGACAATGGTGTGGGGGTATGTACAGAAAGCAAGATGGTGACGAGCTTGTTGAAAAGAACTGCTCGAACAGCCACTGCCTCTAGTGTTGTTTGCAGTGGTAAATGTGTGCATGCTACTTTTTGATTAACAATAATGGCTACACCGCCGGATGATGCCGCAGCATCATCTCTGTCCTTTTGGAAGAGAACATACTGACGCAAAAAATTCGTGTTTTTAGATTTTAAATGAGTTTCCTGTACACACAGCACTTTCGACGAATGTTTCCAAAAGAGCTCTTGAACATCATCGAGGTTTCTAAGGAGTCCTCTGACGTTCCAATGTATTATTTGTGTTGCCATATTGGAAGTAACGTAGTGGTGTGTGTAAGGAACAATAGGTGTGTCTGCTTCTTAAGCTAAGCGTTAAGACTCAAAATACAGGGCCGTCGCCGGGCCCCGTTATTGGCTTTTTTATTTCTTTTGGCGCGCTCCAGGGAGATACGCCGATCTTTCTGCACCAGGGGTGCCGTGGTGTCCATTGCCTCCTCAGAGGCACTGCGCGCCCGCATTTGCGAGCTGATGTTTTGGGCTTGGGACCTCGCCTGATGAGACGAGGCTCATATCGGCCGACCCTGGGGTCTCCTTCAACTCGGGGGCTAAACGTTCGGCCTCTTGGGCTAGAGGTCGAAGAAAACATCCTTTGGTGCTGGGATACCCTGGCCGCTGCAAGAGCTTGCAGCGGCCTTGGTTGTCGCCGTGGAGACGAGTGGCAGGGCAGCCTTGGCTGTTCCCGCCGTAGGTGGGGCATTGGCGACCGCCTGGGCACACTGTGCCTGGCATGGGCAGTTGCTGCAGGCCGTTGTAGTGCTGCCCCTGTTGCACTACATCGGCGAACGATGGTTTGTTTGTGAACAGACCAGATACTTGGTTTACGGGCTTCTCGGAAAGTAATGTTTTGTGTGATTTTGATTGTAACAATTTCTTTTTCCTTTTTCCATGCTGGACAGGTTCGGGAGTATGGCGGGATTGGCACCATCGCAGTTTGCGCAGTGGGCCCAATCCTCCATCTTACACTCGTCCGTAGCGTGTCTGTGGTGGCACACTTTCCGCAGGTGAGTTGGCCGCGGCAACTCTGAGAGCCGTGACAAAACGCTGGCATTTGAAGCAACCTCGTGGGTTGGGATTGTAGGGTCTCACATTCAACTTCAAGTATCCTGTTTCGAGATGTTCAGGCAAGGTACTGGTGCAAAATGTCACAATTATGTGTTTTGTTTGGTATTTCCTTCTTATCACGCCTAATTTTGATTCTTTGTACTTGTGTCACATGCTGGTCCTTCCAACCCTCGAGGAGCTCCACCTTCAGTAAGGACAAGCAATTCTTGATCAGATACAACGCCTCGGGAAGTGTTGAGTGAGCGGTTTGGTGTAATTGAGATAGGTATGTTTCCAAACGATTCTAGTTTTGAGAGGTTTTCGTACTGGCTCTGACTTTTTACCTCGGAGGAGGAGATCCCCACTGGCCATTCTTGTAGCCTGGTAACCTGGTCCAAGTGTAGTGGTGAGGCATTTGGAAACAAGGAAAGGCGAAATAGTTCTGGCGTTCTTTTCAGCGGTTTTACAATGGATTACATGGTAGCGGGGAAAGGTTTCTTTCGGTTTGCTGAAATAATTGCAAGTCTTCGGTGTGCCCTCTCTTCGGGAGAGGACGATTTCGCGCAATGAATGGAGAGAAGAAAAAGCCATAAACTAATGTGAGTTCGGCAGCCATGCCAGCCACCCACCATGGAGCCCAACACGGGGACGTGACAAGTCCTAAATTATATGAGGCATGTCAACTCAGCTGTACACAGCCGCTATAACCCAATGTATTGTGCCAAGACAGGGCACACACACAAGGTTAACCCTTGCCGCCAGGAAAAATCGGAAGTAAATGGAAGAGAGAAGAAGACAGGATAGATTAAAGACGAGAAAAGACTAAGATGTAAGAGGATTAGAGAGACAATAGGAACAAGGCGACTACCGATTTTTCCCCTGGGTGAGTCAGCCCAGGGGTGCCGTTCTACACTGAAGCCAGGGCCAAGGTTTGTGTTTGCTCTCGCCGGGGGCCTTAAAGGTCCAAACACCCAGCATTGACTCTACCCCCAGGATCCCCTTTTCCACGGACACGGCAAAGCCGCGCACGGCTAGGCGTTGGGGAGGGAGCCGAACTCCCCCGTTATCTCGGTTCGTAGGTGTCGCTACGCTCCACACAAAACGCCTACTTGCGCAGGCGCCCCTGCGGGGGATCGTAGGTGGGGGAACAATAGGAAACACCTAGCACCAGATAGTAAAGTTGCGATACCTTTAAAGTATTGAAGCTCACGTATCGACAATTCAAGACAAAGTACACACGTTCTCGTTCTGTTTATAGAGAACAATGAAACCTAACACTGCACCCCCTTACGTCATCCACCGCTTACGTCATAAAAACAGATGAATGGGTATATTGACATTGACAATTTTATGTTTTTCTAGAACCACAATAATGGATGAAGGTGTGACCAATGGGAAACACCTAGCACCAAATAGTAAAGTTGCGATACCTTGAAAGTATTGAAGCTCCCGTACAGAAGATTCAAGACAAAATACACACGCTCTCGTTCTGTTCTTAGAGAACAAATGAAGCCTGACGCTGCCCCCGGTTACGCCATCCACTCGCTTACGTCATAAAAACAGATGAATGTTTATATTGACATGACAATTTTGTGTTTTTCTAGAACCACAATATTCATTGTAGGTGTGAACAAAAGGAAACACCTAGCACCAGATAGTAATGTTGCGACACTTGAAAGTATATAAGCTAACGTACAGAAGATTTAGACAAAGTACACACGGTCTCGTTCTGTCATATAGAAAACAATGAAACCTACACTGCACCCGCTTACGTCATCCACTCACTTACGTCATAAAAACAGATG